>ML413374.1:90079-159325 GCA_005239525.1 Nicotiana knightiana
ATCTGACTATTTCTCATGCGGCGATTGGCTGATCTTGCTTCAGAATTTTGAGGGTCCTCCTCAAAATTCTGCCCCAATTTTCAATTGCGGGGAAAAATGAAATTTTTATTGAATTGTGACCGAACCCATAGGGCTTCCTACGTATCCCCTCTTAAACGGGAATCAGTTCAGGCGCAGTTCAATTTACATCATTGAGAAAGCATAAAGATTACACATAGTAGCATTTGACTGCATCTGAATTGATTGGCTTTGGCCAGACTTCTCCGTCCATTTTTGCGAGTATAAGTGCTCCCCCTGTCAGTACCCGGTGAACCATGTACGGACCCTGCCAGTTGGGAGAGAACTTCCCTTTGGCTTTGTCTTGATGTGGAAAGATCTTCTTCAGCACCAGCTGCCCCGGTGTGAACTGTCTAGGCTTGACTCTCTTGTTGAAGGCTTGGGTCATTTTGTTCTGATAGAGTTCACCATGACAAATTGTATTCATTCTCTTTCCGTCTATGAGGGCTAGTTGCTCATAATGACTCTTTACCCATTCTGCGTCACTGATCTCAGCTTCTTGTATAATTTTTAGAGATGGAATCTCAACCTCGGCATGAATAACAACCTCGGTACCATAAACTAGCATATAGGGAGTTGCCCCTGTTGAGGTGCGAACTATGGTGCGATATAAAAACAAGGCAAATGATAACTTCTCGTGCCACTGCTTGTGCCTTTCTATCATCTTTCTTAGTATCTTCTTGATGTTTTTGTTGGCGGCTTCTACATCTCCATTCATCTGAGGTCTGTAAGATGTGGATTTCTTGTGTTTGATCTTGAAAGCCTCGCACATAGCTTTCATCAAGTCACTGTTGAGATTGGAACCATTGTCAGTGATGATTGACTCAGGAATCCCGAATCGACAAACAATACGGCCGCGGAAAAGTCTGCCACGACTTTCTTAGTCACTGCTTTGTAGGATGTTGCTTCGACCCATTTGGTGAAATAGTCGATGGCTACCAGAATGAACCTGTGTTTGTTGGAGACGGCATGATCAATTGGTCCAATAACGTCCATGCCCCAGGCGGCGAACGGCCATGGTGAGCTTGTTGCGTTGAACTCGTTTGGAGGTATCTTTATCATATCTGTGTGTATATGACAACGGTGGCATTTTCGGACATACTGGATGCAGTCCATTTCCATAGTCATCCAAAAGTAACCATCTCGGAGGATCTTCTTTGCTAGAACAAAACCGTTCATATGTGGGCCACAGGTCCCAGCATGAATCCCCTCTAGCAGCTTGGATGCTTTCTTTACGTCGACACTACGTAATAATCCCAAATCGGAAGTCCTCCTATATAGGATTCCTCCGCTGTGAAAGAAGTTGTTGGATAGTCTTCGAATTACACTCCCCACGGCGTAATGAAAGACGTTTTCTCATCATCTTCCTCATCCATCGAGATCTGATGATAACCGGCGAAGCAATCCACGAATGATTGTAGTTCATGCTTGGCGCAATTGTCAATCAGGATATGTCTATTTGGCAAAGGGAAGTCGTCTTTCGGACTAGCCCGGTTGAGATCCCGGTAGTCGACACAGACTCTGACCTTCCCATCCTTCTTTGGTACTGGCACAATGTTGGCTAACCATGTCGGGTACTTAACTACCCTGAGAACCTTGGCGTTGATCTGCTTGGTGACTTCTTCTTTGATTTTCAAACTCATGTCGGGTTTGAACTTCCTGAGCTTTTGTTTTACCGGTGGACACATTGGATTGTTTGGCAATTTGTGAGCCACAATAGACGTACTTAGACCAGTCATGTCGTCGTACGACCAGGCGAATATGTCCTCATACTCCTTTAGGAATTCTGCGTATTCTTTCTTTTCTAACGGCGACAAATGAATGCTGATTCGTATTTCCTTGATGTTTTCTGAATCTCCCAGGTTGATGATTTCAGTCTCGTCCAGGTTGGACTTAGGCCTGTTCTCAAAATTCTCAACTTCTTTTATAATTTCATCGAGTATGGTATCGTCTTCTTCTAAATCACTGTCCTTTGGTTATGTCGTCTCATTGCATGTCACAGTCATTGGTTCATCAAGACAGGAAATAGTAACGTTGTAAGATAAAATAATGAGAGAAAATGATAACAAATGAATACAGATTCGTTGAAACATAAAAGTGATTTTTGAATGTTTTGGAACATTGGAGATTTTATTGGAAAATCCAAAAAATGGAAATATTGAAAAGGAAATCATTAGCAAAATGAAATAAACAATGCTTGTTCAGCCTTGCTACCCTGGGACTCGTCGGGCCCTGGATCTTGTGTGATATGATGATGATGCCAGAATGCACGAACCAACCTTTGGGGAGGGGAATAATCAAAAGAAAGAAACAAAAACAAAAGGTAGCCAAGTCAGTGAGGATCATGAGAAAATATTGTAGTATTTAAACACATAGTGCAGGAATATAAAAGCGTGTCCTAATTTGGGAGCCTCGTTGTGCCCGAGGTAGGCCTAGCGACAAGTTGATTTGGAGAACTTAGATGCCAAAATGCCTCATTTCATTAATGTAGAAATAGAAGAATCCAAAATGACACGAAAATAGTAAGCAGGAAATAAAGTCACTAATGGCCATTGGCCTTATTACATTGATAAAAATGAAAAAAAAGGAACTCCTATCCTACTTGGTCCCAGAAGAACCTTCCCCAGATTCTGCACCCTTGATCCCCTCGAACAGGTTCCCTAGCTCACGTGGTCCTAGCAGTAGGTATTTCTTGATGTGTTTCTTATTAGTGGAGGAAAGGTCTTCCCACCAGTTCAGGAGCTTTGGATGGATATTGCTGACCATGCCGAATCTAAGGACTCCGTGCCTCCTTTTTTCTGCAAGGCAAACAAGGTTAGGCCCTTACCCCCACCAGACTCGACTATTTAACATCAACAATTAGCATAAAGCATTTAGTTCTCCAAATAAATGCACAGAACGTGATTGTGTTCGTTGGGATTATGAAAAATCCGGTGGACTTTTGGATAAGGCTGTCTTAAAAACTATCGTGCGGACCACACTTTAGCCTGGATAGGTTTGACCATGATGCATGTACAATATAACATACTAAAGTTTTTATGGGGTCTTAGAGTGGTACCCTCGAGCGTACAACTTAAGGGGGAAAGGAACGGAACCGTCGACTGCACCGCTGATCGACTAGTTTTACCGCAAATAAGCCTTTCCGAATTTAAGGGGTAGTAATATAGGAAGAGCGAAACCACTCATCAAGCGTTTCTATAGTATTTTGTTTGGCACGAGTGGAGTATGACGTTGAGCATGATTATGCAACAAACAGTAAAACATGTAGTCATGTATTTGCACGCTATGAAAGCAGTAAATACAACAGTTTATAATTTAAAAGCAGTTACAAAGGAAGGAAACAGAAAAACATGTCAGTTACTTTTCAAGAAAAAATAAATGCTTAAAGAAATAGACAAGTAATTGCACATAAGGGAAATGGGAAGAGGTACAAATTCACAAAGAAATTTGAAAATGCTATAAGCTGAAAGTCCCTAGCAGAGTCGCCATGCTGTCGCTCCCCTTCTTTCCTCACGAAGATCGGGTGTATGACATTCGGTTGAGACAACTCTTTTCTTTGGGTAAAGGAGTTTGTGTTTTTGAGAGTCGCCACCTAACGATTTTTAAAGGTGCGTTAGGACACCAAATGGGTTCATTTACAACTACGTTGTTAACCAAAGATAGGGTAAGGGCTTGAAATTATCCTAAGAGGAAGGTGTTAGGCACCTCTCAGGATCCACAAGCATGGTTCCCGGCCAAACAACTTTTGTGAATTTGTACGGCTTAGCAAACAAACAAATAAAGGCTCAAATAAGAAGGGATTTAAGTCTTAAGCATGCAGATGTTTGAAAATAGTAAAGAGGTTAGATTTTGAAAGGATTACGATCCAAGCATATAAAGGGTATCCTAGGTTTATAATAATATGGATCACATCAACGCAATACTCGGTAATCACTCCTCGAAGAGGGATACACGTGGTATTAGCGCACCGGTCATCATATTCATATTCTACCCTTTCCCACCCCGGGGAAGTAACTAAATTGAGTGTTGGTCTCGACCTCTATTGCATGCTGTTACCCATCCCTTCCTATCAGTCCCAGAGGAAATTAGGACTCCTATCATAAAGGGAGGTGCTAGACAGACCCTGAGGTTTTAAAGGTAAAAATTCCAGGGTGACAGATAACAAAACAGGTAGGACTGCACATAAGGGAAGAACATGGAAAGCAATTAAGGGGCTCAAGTATACCTCCACACATAGTACACATAAAAAACATGACTCATACACAGTTAAGGTCTTTTGATTCAGATCCTAAAACATGGTATCTAAATGATAATAACAAAGAGGCAGCTTTCGAATTTTAATAATTTAATCACCTAAGGCTTGCCTAGGTGGGGGACAATGTATACTAATTATCTGAATTGTTAGAGGGACTGTTGCAAATTATTACCTAATCATGCTGTTCTAGGTTGTTCAGAACACAGAATTGTTGCCAGTTTTTTTTTAGAGAAACTGAGTGAAGTGTTTTATACCTTTTACATGCACCAGTAGTTAGACTAGGTTTTGTTAAGCTTGTATGAGTGAAATCCTAAAACATGGTATCTAATGCACATGTAGGGATGCAAAATGATGCATATACAGAATCCTAATCAGGATTTCTAAATGCACAATAATTACAGCATTAAGCACAGTTTCAGGAATAACATAGGTGACATATTTTAATCGTTGTTTACCTTGAACAAGATCTCTACGTGTGTAGCATGATGAGACATGATTGTAGTTTTTGTTACCATTATTTATTCTAGGACAGGACTTCTAAATGAAGCTTCAGGATATGTTTATATGAGCAGAATCACATAATAGCAATTTACTTAATTATTTGTCCTATAGGTAGGATCTCTATGTGAGGGCAATGAATGATGACATGATGAAAGGAAAACAGTATATATGAGCCTAAGTAGCATGATATCTAATGCATTGCATGTTGTACCTAAACATGGCTGCTATTGCGCATAGAGAAAATAAACCTGGAAACATGGTCTCTACCCTTAATTAAACTACAACATGCATATCACCCACCCATTTTCACTATCCGACCCCAGAGTTGTTTACAATTAATTATTACAGGCCATGGGATATGAATTACAAAACTGAAATAGAAGAAAAATAAGAAGTTAACTATAGGGAGCCTACAGAATAGGCCCAGCTCTCCATGTCCTCAATGCCAAGTAATGTTTCACAGCCTTTCCATAATCCGGGTGTGTCGGAGTTCCCTAAGGATCTCAAGGGATCCCGGGAAGTTCTCACACCCAGATTTCATAGACAAGATAGAGTAAGTGCAGTGTGGAAGAGACAACCTTAATGTGTCAGAGTTCAGAGGGAGCTCATAAGGGTCCCTAAGCAGTCACACATTAAGGGGGATGAACCTAGACTTCTAAGAGTATGTGAGAGTGCTTGATATAGTTTAGAAAAGAGTTGAATTGAAAAATAGTTTGAAAATGGTTTTGGAGAGTGACATAAGAGTTTGCTTTGGTGAAAACCAGTTTGAAAGAAGGTGAGTAGGACAATCTCAAAATCAGAATAGCACACATAAACACAAACATGGGAAAGGGGAATTGGGGAGAAGTTGTTCACATAGGAAAGCACATTTTGCACACTGGTAGACATCAGAGAAAGTATTACAGGACTTAAACAGTCACAACACATTCTATCACAAAATGTTCATGCCAGGAGCTTAATAACATTAGATTGAGGGATGCAAAACGGGTTCACACATTAAGTTCAGGGAAGGGGTTCAGGATTACTTAGTAGCTAGGGTGATCATGAATACATGCTGACAATGTACTGGGGTTAGGGAGTAAAGCAGAATTGTAACAAACAAATAGGAGGTGCAGTAGACATGCTAAAATAAGGGGAAGGGAAATCACATAGACATAATAGATATGCTAGTGACAGGTAAACAGTAGAACCACAAGTAGAACCACAAAAAGAATAAGAGAAAGTGCAATACGAACATAAACATGTTGTGTTGGATGCTGTAAATCAAATATAAGACATACCAGTCAAGATTGAGAGAATAGAACAGTAGTGTGCAGAGAAGTAGAGCAATAGGACAGTAGTGTGCAGAGCAAGAGAGTAGTAGAGCAAGTAGAGCAGTAGAGAAGTTACTCAGTCTTGGCTTTCAGCCGACTGAGTAGCCAGTAGTCAATAAGAGAGAGTATGTAGGAAAGTAAGAGAGAAAGCAATGAGTATGCTTGTGTCTGTGTGTGTGTTCGTTTTGTGCTAATGAGAGAGTAGAGTATATATAGTTTTGAAAATAGACAGAAAATAAGGTAACAAATAAAGGTTTAGCATAATTATGGAAGTAATCACAATTAGAATCCAATTACTAGAATTAATCCTTTCAATCAAGGAGTCACAACTCAAACGGATACCAACAGGGATAATCAAGGAAAGAAAATCAGTTGAGAAAGAATGATTTTACCATATAAGGGATAGTAAAAATATAGAGCATATGATTGAGTCTAAGTATAGAATATACCAATTAAGGAAAGTATATAAGATTTAATTTGACAACAGGTTTATTCACAAAAAATAAGGCAGGACAAGTTTAATTATGGAAATTAGTAAGAGAGTCCTCGAATGAGGTTCTAATCACAGGGAATCATTATCAAATTAAGGAAAATATCACACAAACAAGGAAACAATTCGAAAATTAGTACAGAATTCTAAGGAACATACACACAATCATAGATTCAAGAAAATATCACAGTTTTAAGAACAAATGCACAGAATCAGTAGAGAATATTAGGTAAACAATCATTAAACGAATAATCCGAATTACTAAACAATAAATAGCACGAAAATCAGAAAAACCCTAAGCAAGTAATTGGAGGAATAGTAGAGATTCTGAAACCCTAAAAACAAATTAGAGCAAGAAGCATAGAACACATATGACATTCATGAAATTCCAGAAGGTTCACGAGAAGCATACAGATTAGCCAAACATAGCAAACAAGACGAACTCAAAACCCTAAAAATTGGGGTTTTAACAAAATAACTAGGGTAAAAGAGAAGACTCAAGCAAACGTTTAAAATCATACTGAGAATCATAGGTTAGTACTAAAAATAAGAAGATAAAGCATTTTAAAAAGGGGTTAGAAAACCCTAGTTTTAAAGATGAAGAGTCATTCATAAAACATGAGATTTTTTGGAAGAAAACATGTAAAACCCTTAGGATACACATAGATCTATCACAGTTCTAAAAAGATTGAACGATTTAAAGCTAGGGTCTCTAGAGAAAACCCAGAAAGGAGAAGAAGACTTAAATATTACCGGCGTTTGGCCGGAAAATACAAAGATCTTACTTGAACGGCCATAGGTGGCCGGAAAATATGGCATGGGACCAGAGATGGGAGTGAACCGTCTCAGGGTCGCTTGAGAGTCTTCACCGGTGACACGGGTGTGAAAGATGGAGCCATAAGGTCGAGGAGAGGTGGAAACTTCATAGTTTCCGGCGAGGAGGTGGCCGGAGAGGAGAGAGACAGGGCTCAAGAGACGAAGGATCTAGAGAGAGGTGAGAGGATTCAGAGAGAGAGACGAGTGAGAAGTGAGACGGGGGAAAATGGGAAGGGGGGGGGGGATCATTTAGGGATTAATTAAGGAAAGGATTAATCTGGGCCGTTGATTTGAATTAATCAACGGCTCAGATCGAATGAGGGATTGGGCCGAGTAGTTTTAGGTTTGGGCTTCGGGGTCTGTTGGGTTATTTAATTGGGTTAGGGATTAGTCTAATTTTAGGCTATAATTGAAATAAAAGGGGCTAGCTGTTAAATACCTAATTAAATTAGATAAAACAATTTATAAAAATAGCTAATAATTGTATAAAATAAAATTGATGCTTAGAAAAATAAATTAAAATGACTGATTAGCATTTAAAAAAATACAAAATGACTAATTACTCGAAAAAAAGTATAAAACATATTATTGGGCTATAATTGCGAAGTTATTGTAATTATAGCCAAAGAGTGCCAATTTGGCTAATTGTGAAATAATTTGGTCTTAGTAAGACCCTAAATAATAAATTAAATCAAGAAAATGCTTTTGAAATTGTTTGTAATGCAATTTTGTAACTGATTATTAGAAATAAAATACTAGATAAATTAAAAATAAATTAATAAAAATATGGGAAAATTATAGTAAAATACCAATTGCTATGATAGTCTGATTTTGAAGGTATATATGCAAATTAAAGATGATTTGAAGAAAAATTAGGTATCAACAACTTTTACTTGGCAGTCTCCGAGGTAGCGGTAAGTGGCGTCCTGGTTCGGGAAGAAGAAGGTACACATTTTTCTATCTACTATGTTAGTAGAACCCTAGGTGATGCTGAAACGAGGTATCCACAGTTAGAGAAGTTAGCACTTTTCTTATTAAGTGCATATAGGAAACTAAAACCGTACTTTCAATGCCACCATATATGTGTCGTGAACCTTGTATCCGCTAAGGAATGTTATGCATAAATTCGAGCTTTCGGGTCGACTGGAAAAATGTGTTGTACCATATCGAGTACACACCCCGAATATCTATAAAGTCTCAGATTTTGGCAGACTTCGTGGCCGAGTTCACTCCGACCTTGATCACCGAGGTCGAGAAAGAATTATTGCTTGCCTCAGGGACAAGCTCAAGGGTCTGGACCCTATTCACGGACGATGCTTCTAACGTGAAAGAGCCCGGGTTGGAATCATAGTAAAACCACCCACGGGTAATGTGATAAGGCAGTCTGTTAGAACTATGAAATTGACTAACAATGAAGCCGAATATGAGGCTATGATTGCAGGTCTATAACTGGCTAAGAGCCTGGGGGCTGAGGTGATAGAAGCCAAGTGCGACTCACTCCTAGTTGTTAACCAAGTCAACATGACATTTGAATTAAAAGAAGACTGGATACGGAGATACTTGGATAAGTTGCAAGTGACATCACATCAGTTCAAGGAATATACACTACAAAATGTACCACGAGATCAGAATAACGAGGCCGATGCGTTGTCTAATCTAGGGTCGTCAGTCAACTCTGATGAATTCAATTATGGAGTGCTAGTGCAATTGATGAACTTGGTGATAAGGGAAGGTCACATCGAGGTAAACTCAACAAGCTTGGCTTGGGATTGGAGAAACAAATACAATAGACTACCTTCAGAAAGGGAAATTGCCATCGGATCCCAAAGAATCGAGGGCTCAACGAACTAAGGCTGCCAAGTTTAGCTTGGTTGGAGGAAAACTATATCGAAGATTGTTATTCAGACTGTAAGCGAGGATCTTGGGTCCGGGGGATACCGATTACGTGATGAGGGAAGTCCACGAGGGTGCTTCCGGAAACCATTCAGGAGCGGAATCATTGGTTCGATAATTGATCAGGGCCGGTTATTACTGGAACAATACGGAAAATGATGCGAGAGACTTTGTTCGAAAGTGAAACGAATGTCAAAGACACGCCCCCATGATCTACCAACTGGGAGAGACGCTTCACCCGGTCCTTTCCCCTTAGCCCTTTATGAAATGGGGAATGGACATCGTGGGTCCTTTGCCGTGGGCAGCCGGCAAATCCCACCGATTGCTTCTCCAAGTGGGTTGAAGCACACGTGTTCGATAAATTTAGGGAAAGGGAGGCCATCGACTTCATCTGGGATCATATAATATGCCAGTTTGGGATATCGGCCGAGATCACATGTGACAATGGGAGACAGTTCATTAACGGCAAGGTCAAAAAGTTCTTCAAAGAGTAGCAAATCAAAAAGATTCTATTGACCCCTCACCACCCGAGTGCGTAGATTCAATCAGAGTAAACAAACAAAACTATACTACCGAAGCTGAAGAAAAGATTGACCGACTCAAAACGAAAATGGAAAGATATTTTGCCGGAGGTCCTATGGGCATATCTAACAACTTCGAAGTTGAGTACTGGTGAAACACCGTTATCTTAGTATACGGTGCGAAAGCTTTGATTCTGGTAAAGGTAGGAGAACCGGCTTAAGGTCCAATATCCTATAGAGGCGTCAAACGACGAGGCCATGGCCACAAGCTTAAATTTAGCAGATGAAAGGCGAGAAGCCGTCCTAGCCTGGTTAGCGGCTCAAAGGCAACGAATGGGGAGATACTACAATCGAAGGGCAAACCTTCGACACTGCTAAGTTGGGGACTTGGTATTGAGGAAAGTAACATTGCATACCAAGAACCCTAATGACAGGAAACTAGGCCCGAACTGGGAGGGACTGTACAGAGCCATCGATATAACCGGGAAAGGCTCGTACCGTCTAGAGTCCGAAAATGACGTACAACTACCTAACAACTAGATGTGGCGCAAGCGGTATTACTAATAAGGTATGAACAAAGTATTCTTTGTGGTTTATTATTCTTTGAACTAACCCGTGCAGGTACTCAATCAAAGTCAAATCTAAGGATTAGGTCTGAATGCACATTTGCACTCTTTTTCCCTTGGACCGGTTTTTTCCCGAAGTGGGTTTTACGGCAAGGTTTTTAATGAGGCAACAGTAAGCGTGCTACCCTAGTTTTGAAAACCGTTCTAAGACCAAATACTGCGGACCGTCGGTATCAGATAGACAATATTCGTTCCCTCAAAATTCAATCTCGAATACTAGGGGGCCATCACACCCTTGGTCAAGAACCAAGCTCTTAATTTCGGAAATATGGACGGCATTCCCATTAGATATTGAAATCCAAGGCTTGAATATTAGGATTAATTCTAAGGGTCAAACGGTCAAATGAACCATGCTCACATAGCTCATTCTCCCAATGACGGATAGCTTTTTTACCTTCAATTACTTATACTACGTTCAAAGTAATAAAAGAATTTCACCTTCTATGTTTCATCGGTTCACATTTGCATAAGCAACATTCTTGTTAAGTTACTTAGAATGAATATTGGGTTCAAAACCCCTAACCTACGAGCCACACCGAAACCGGGACTACTACCCGACAATAAGATCGAGAAACCTAGGATACAAGCTATATATATCTCAAATCTTAAACATAAGTAAGTACAGAAAAATAAAGGACACACCATATAGTCGAAGGGAAATTTCATATATATATACATATATATATATATATATATATATATATATATATATATATATATATATATATATATCCAAAAGGTATTTACAAGGGCACTGTAAAATGACCCCAAAATACATAGCATACTACAACAAGAAAAGACAAAAATAATCTAAGGCATTTCCTGCCTAGTATTCATCAGAACCCGGCTCACTATCCGAACCATCGGGTTGGTATCTCACTTTGGCCTCGGCCTCTAGCCTCTTGGCCTCTTCGATCTCAGCTTCTAGGTCATCTTCCAGGGCATGGATCTCCTCAAGAGTCTCTCTCTGAGACAACCACTTTACGTATTCAGCCTTTGTTATTACACGGGCTTCGGCTACCTCCATATCGTTCTTGTAATGGGCCAGCATGTCCTGGATTTATGAGACCTCATCCGAAGCTACCTCTAATTTGGACTTCAGCAGTGTATTCCTGGACGAGAGTGTCCCATTCTGTAACGGCCGAGTCAAGTTGTGCCCGGAGCTCCTCATTTAGCCGAGACCATTTATCAGCTTTTTCTCTCATCACTCGGAGCTACAATTTGGTCGATTCCATGTCCTCTTTGGTGGCATCCCGCTCCGAGGCCAGGAGATCCATTTTTCCCTTCAACTCCTCAGTTGAAGCTTTGACCTCCTCCATTTCGGACCTAAGCTGGTTGATCAGGGTTATCCTTTCCTGGACCTGCGAGGTTGCGGCATTAGCATATGCATTTAACCTCTCGTTATCGATATCAAACACTCTTACCTTTTCAACCAGAAGGGTGTTTTCCGGTTTCGCATTCGAGGCCTCCTTTTGGGCTTTTTCCAGCTCGGCTTGGAGGACGGAGTGGTCCCTAAGGACTTCATATTTCTGCTCACAAAGAGCTTCGTACATGTCCTTTACCAGACCTTCTCCTTGAGCTCGAACTCGAGGGGACTTACCTCCATCCTAGCCTGGTGAAGCTCTCATGGTGAAGTACCGAGTCTTGAAACACAAAGAAGAAGGGATCATTAGAATACCGTTAAGGCAAAATAACCGTTTAAGAAAGAAAGAGAAGAAGGCATACCCTATTCAGTGCCTGCTGAGACTTATTGAAAAGACTTGGCCCGTCTACCTTATTCATCTTCACTTGGTCTTATTCGGTTACCAAGGAACAAATATTACTGTCTACACCGACTGACTAGGATAGTATCCTAGTATCCGCCGGTACTGTGAACATGACCGTCTTCTTTCGGTCAGCTCCACACTCGAGGCGAGAAACTATTTCTCGAGCTTTGGGCTCAAACTCGGTGCACTTGACCCCGGTAGCGCATCTCTTTTCAAGATCTCCAGGGGGACAAAGCCGGAGTAATCCTCAAACGCGCCAACATCTACGCCCTCAAAAAATGAATCGAGGGCCTCGTCCATGGCCTGGGACGCCTCGTTCAGTTTCTTTGTGGCGGCCCGAGTCTCATCTAAAAAGGCCTTCATATGAGACGCGGACTCCGTGACGTCAATGTAATTGGAATTTTCGAGATGGACTCCTTCGGAATTGGATGAGCTCCTTTAGAACTAGTGGCCACATGTTCCTCCTCGGGCTTCCGAGCTGAGGAGGATTCAACCTTATGATCCCCTCCATCCGGGACTTCCAGCTCTTGTGCGGCGTCGATCAGCTCCTGAACAACGAACTCCGTGTAATCATCTTCCTCGGGGAAGTCCCTGAGTCGATAAAGAGCTTCAGGGTCCGTACCCTACCACAAGAATTTTTCTTGGTACTTTTTCTAACCCTGACTACAATTCTTTTCTTCTTGGCCTCGACAGGAGCGTCTGAGGAGTCAGGGGAATTTTCGTTCTTCTTTGTTTTCTCCTCCTTCTTTGCAGTAGCTTCGATAGTTAGACTGCAATGAAACATAGGGTTTTTCGGATGAAGTCGAGGCCATGGTCTTGGTAATTGCTCGAAGTTTGGTGGTCTTTGGCAAACCTGTGAAAGGAAAAAAACTTAGTCAAAATAATGATATGATAAAAAGGGAGTTCAACTGGAAGAAGAGGGATGCTCACCATGAGAATAAGCCTCCTATTTTCCTTTGGAAACCTTGTTCCACTCGCGCTCGAAATATGTAAGTTTTTTGCAGTTGCCCTTGACCCACTCCCTAAAAGGAGGGACTGCATTGGGTATTCGGGCGACAACTGCATATCAGAAAAAATGAGCAATGAGAAAGAGGAGTAAATTCAAAGGAGTACTTTGACAACATAAAAGGAGGAAGACTTATGTTTTGAGTTCCACATCTCGTGGAACGGTAGGAACTCGGAGAAAATGAGATCTTCAGTCTTTATCTGAACAAACCTCCCCTGCTAGCCTCGGTCCCTATCCTTGTCTATGCACGAGAAGGGAGCCTTCTTCGTCCCACGGGCGAGCTTGATTAACCCTCCTTGGAAGATTCGAGGGCTTTAAACTTGGAGTAGATGGTCAACAATGAACCGAGGTTCCTCTGTATTATTGGCGAAATGATGGAGAAGAGTCACAATCCTCCAAAAACATGGGTGGATATGCGCGAGGCATATTTAATACCTGTTACAAAAATTGAGGGTCACTGTGTCCACCGAACTGAACGTGTAGGGGTACGTGTAAACACTTAAGTACCTTTCCACGTGCATCGTGATATCCTCATTGGGACTGGGAACGACTATGTTTTTCCTTCCCATTTGGAGTTCTCTCGGACCACTTAGAGCGTCTCCTCAGTGATGGAGCAGACGTACCTCCATGCCCTCTCTCCTCGGTCACTTTGTTTGGAGAATTTTTCGACCTTGAAGTCATTGTTTATGGAGCATTCTCCGGGGATAAAATCTGTGAGAGGAGGTTTCGAGGTTACTACTGGAAGGGCTGCCTCGGTTCCCATGGCCAGGTAGAAGTCGAAGGTGCAGTTCTTTGAGGAACCGACTTTGAAGTCCTGGCCATCTTAATCTAGAAACATGAAGGTTTGAAGGTTGGTATGAATGTTTAAAGATTTGGTATGAAGGTTGGTATTAAGGTTTGAAGGTTGGTATGAATGTTTAAAGATTTGGTATGAAGGTTGGTATTAAGGTTTGAAAATCTGGTATGAAGGTTTGAAAATAAGAGATGAAGGTGTGAAGATGTGAAGAACAACTTATGAAGATTTGAAGGATTGATGAACAAATAGAAAATTTGAGGGCAACTCAAGAAAGTTCGAAATCAGAAAGTAAAAGATTGAATAAAGGAACCGGATCTTTTATAGGAAAGAAATCATGAATGCGTAACGTTTCGCATTCTGAACCTACCGAGGATGGTCAACTGGTGGCTGACACATGTCCGAAGTTCGAACGACGCGACTGATGGGACATTTTGGCTCGTCAACTTGCTTATGGCGTACGTAGGAAGTAACCGGGGTCAATTATTCACTTTTTGTCGTTCCTAAAAGTATTCTCTTCGAGAAGTGAGGGGACTATCTATATACGGGTAAAATCGGGGATAACATTACTCTCGATTCCCGACGAAGAAATGAGAGACAACATGGTTTGACGTTGGCTAAGGTAAAGTCGAGGGGCCCTATAGATCAGAGCCTGCGGGGACAAATGATGCACCAAGAATCGAACATGGACAAACAAGGGAAGAATCGAGGATAAAGGGAAGGGGTTAGAGAGGACGAACAAGGGCCGGAATATCCGCCATCAATTATATATTACGGCGCGAATCTCTCCTGATATTAACTATGGATCATGTTTTACTAGGAGAAAGAGATTTTTATCTTATTTAGACTTGTAATAGGATTGAAATTCCCCTACTATTTAAAAGGGAATACCTTTTCATTTTAAATCCACTATTGGCACGCATATCAAAGCAATAAAGTTTATTTTTGTCTTCTAGCTATTGTTCAAAGTGTTCTTTAGCTATTCATTTTCTTAGTTGCAATTGAGCTCATCTCAAGGGCTCGATCGAAACCGGTCTCAGCGTTCAAACATAAAGGCAGACTTAATTATTCCATCACGCTTGGTTTGATAGTTTTGTTTCCCTTTAATTTAATCATTTATTTTTCTTAGATCATTCGTGTTAAATTAAATCAAGTATCCTTTAAACCGCGTACAAATTTAATTATTACTCATTTTAAGAGTAAACACACTAAATATTATTTATGATATTAGTAGCTTCCAATATGAACATATAGTATTAGAGTAAAAATCAATGGTGTATTAGATAAATACGGATAATGCACGTGGATGCAGTAGAACATGACACGTAGCACGGATCTTAAAATCAATACTTAGATGGTCATCTCCTCTCATACTTGCACCCTGATAGTTAAAAGAGAGTGTGTTCTGGAATTGCATCAATCGGGAACAAATATTTCTAACCAGGAGCAATCCATCCGGAGAGTGCGAGTGACCGAATACAACCATCTCAAGGTTAATGAACTCCGCGATACTCAGTGTTCCACATTTAATTCTTGGGGATTACAAATTCATTAGGCGTAACGTACATGTGATACAAACGCGGAAGCAAAATAACAAGAACACAAATAAAATGAGAGAAAGATAGAGATTTAGTAGAGAACCAACTAAGGAAATTGAAAGAATATTTGAAATAAATAAATACCTAATCAATTTAAGACTTAATTGACCCAAAACAATAGGAACAACCCTCAAGGGAAAGCAATCCACTTGCAAGTTCACCTTAACAAGTAATCAACTAACATAGGAATTCATCCTAAACTCTCTCAATGAGTTTTTATTCACAATATCAAAATAAGCCAACCCTAAAATGAGAGCCTTAAAGGCTATTTATACTAGGGAGCTAAATATTACAAATATAGCCACCAAATGTAGTAGTCTTTAATTTTTGGCGAAATTATATATGTAGTCGCCCCGTTATGAAAGTATCCTCCAACACTCGGTGGCTATCTAGATTGTATCATCCTCCCTCCCTTAAAAGAAATTCGTCCTCGAATTTGGACCTTTAATCAAAAGAAAGGGAGCTTCATTAGTAAAATTTTAACTTGGACATAAGCAAGTGCCTCAAACTAACAAGGAGACCATATTTTAGCAAATTTATGGTAAATCCAAGCATCCAAACCAATAACTAAGACAAATCTACCATTCAAATCAAAATCTAATGATACCCATGGACAAAACAAATCATAAAAGCTACCCAAAATATGAGAATTGTCATGAAATACCTCCAATCTACATACCAAGTGTGCCCCAATATGAATCATGAAGAAAAGTATTGACTCTCATAACTTTATCAAGTCCAAGCATAAGCATAAGCCAAATAAACAAGCCATTTTTGAATTCAAGCCGATATGAGAAATCAAGAATAAGAATGGTATGTTGAAACAAAACAAGTCTCTTGGCTTCACCAATATTATCATTCAAGATTTTAGCATGCTTTTTCTTAAACTCATAACACCAATCCCCATGAAAGTTACCAACTTGCTTTAAAGTCAAAGCACTAGTGTAGTGGAACAAATTAGCTCTATCAAATATATGAGTGGAATAAGTTAGAAAGTTTACACCAAGTAAAGAACTTTCCTCTTTTTCAAAAAGTTTAGCTTCCAAAACAATCTCATTAGTAATCTTAAACGACTTCTCAAAAGTGGAACCTTTGATTGGTAAATCCAAATCAAACTCAAAAGATTCCATCTCATAATCAAACAAGAAAGAATAAAATGGCTTAAAGCTTGAAATTTTACCACTCAATTCACCTTCAAATAAGAAATAATCACTAATTATAGAATGATCCTCAAAATAAAAAGCATGAACAATAGGAATCAATGGATCAAACTCAACAAAATCACATAAAGATACAACCTTTACACTTTCTTCAACCTCAAGCAATGCTTCTTCATAAGAAAATAGGTCATTCAAATCATCAAAACAACTAGAATCACTATTTAGTGTATCTCCACAACTCAAAGAATCATTAGAATCAACAAATGTACCCAAACTAACACTTGAAATATCACTATGATCATCACAAGAAGAAAGAGTGGTAGGCTTAGCAATCATACCTTGATGCACTTCTAAAGATTCTATTTTACCTCCTTGAAGAATGGAAGAATATTCATTTTGGGCTAGGGTGGAGTCGGTCACTTCACTTGGAGTTCTTTCTTGAAGACTTCCACTTGAATTTTTGTTCAAAGGATCTACACAATAAGCCAAACAACTAGCAAGAAAAGCATTAGTCATGAAAGAATTATAAGAAGAATGTCCCTCACTTGAAATCTATTGTTTTCTCTTTTCTTTCTTTTCAATCTTGTTCTTTTCCTTCTTTCTTGGATCTCTCACTCAACTCTTTCATATTCCTATAGTCTTCACTCACTTGAAACAGAGTCAAAGGAGTAAGAACTATATTTTCTCCATTTTTCTCAAAAGAATATTTATTTGTCCTCCCACCATGGAGAGCATCCTTGTCATATTGCCATGGTCTCCCCAACAATAAATGACATGCTTGCATGGGCACCACATCACAAAGAATATCATTAACATACTTTTCAATTTTGAAACTCACCAAGACTTGTCTAGTCACTTTAAGTTCAACACATTAATTAAGCCATTCGAGTTTATAAGGACGAGTATGCCTTTGAGTCTTCAAGTTCAATTTGTCAACCATAGAAGCACTAGCAACATCAGTACAACTACCACCATTGATAATCAAAGAACACACTTGATATTTAATCTTACACCTTCCATGGAACAAGTTCTCTCTTTTGTTCATATCTTCCATCACTTGTGCACTAAACACTCTCCTAACAACATACAAAGGTAAATTAGGAGTGTCATATTCTACTTCATCATCACATTCGGCCTCCTCTTCTTCACATGATTCTCTAATTTCTTCCCTTTCATAAGCTTCTTCCATAAGGATTATGGTTCTTCTATTAGGTCATTCACTCTTTTATGACCATATCCTTGACATAGCACCTATTAGAGTTAGTATTTTGGAAATAAGGTTTATATTTGTTACCCCCCTCCTTAGCCTCCACCTTTGGTTTGCCTTTGTCATTTTGCCACTTGAAGTCAACTTTTGGCTTGTTTTCATTTGAAAGAGATTGCCAAGTTTTCTTATTTTTTCTCCATGAAGTGTTATAATTTTTGGATTTGCTCTCTTTGAGTTGCCTCTCTTCTTGGAGTTTATTTTCAACCTTGATAGTCCCTTGGAGTGCCTCATGTATAGTAACAAATTTGTGTGAAGTCATTTGGATAGAAATTTCATGCTTAAGCCCCGCCAAAAATCTAGAAATCATGAGTCTTCCATTATCATCAAGATTGGATCTAACCCTAATGGTCTCCAACTCTTCAAAGTAAGCCTCCACATTCTTGTTTCCTTGCTTCATATTGTAAAATTTGGTAAGAAAGTCATTCACATACTCTTCAGGCACAAATCTTGCTCTCATAACCACCCTAAGAAACCTCCAAGAATCAATAGTAATATCTCTATTGTTATTTCCATCCCGTTTCTCTTTCTCCCACTAAGAAGAAGCATAACCAACAAGTTTAGAAGTTGCATGCCTGAACCTCTTTGTATCGGATACATTGTTAAGCTCAAACATCCTTTCCATTTGTATTTCCCATTCTAAAAGTTCTTCGGGGTCACTACTTCCCTTGAAAGCAGGAAGTGAAGTTTTGATGTTATTAAGACCCCGGTCTTCTTCATCTCCCCATATTCTACCATGTTATTCACTACCAATATTTCCATAATAACCATAATCATAAGAATCATTCAAGTTTCTACCTTGGTAATTCCTACCGTAACTTCCACCTCTCCCTCGAAAGCCTCCTTGTCCATTCCTTCTAGGTTGGACTCTGACTGGTTCATCATATTTCTCGTCATAGTCCAAATAATCATCCAAGTCATTTTTTGGTTGTTTTGGCCTAAGAGGTTGTTGTTGATGCTCAGCTCTTGCTTGTCTACCTTGTGGAAATGGACCTTATCTTGGTACTTGATTGTTATCAACTTGTGGTTGATTGATTAGCCTTGCAATGTGTGGTGCGATAGGAGTAGAACTATTTTGTGGTGTTGCACTAGTTCACACTCCTTGGTTAGAATTAGGTGACAAACCTTGCCATTGGTTAAGAAGGTTGTCATGAGACTTGACCATATTTTCCATGTTGTCAACTTTCATAATCAAAGCTTGTAAAGCCTCCAAAATGGTTTCATTAGAGACTCCCTCTTTGGAGTTGAAGTACCTCTAATATTCAAAGACATAGTACCTACAAATAAAGAAAATAAGTTAAAATAAAAGGACCTCTCCAATTCACTCTCTTAGTGTATCCCTATAAAATTGCACTCAAATTTTACCACTCGTGTATCGCTCTTGTGCCCTCGACTTTTAGGCACACACTCTAAGAATCTCACAACTCAACCTTTTTTTTTTCACTCTTGGATGAATATCCAAAGTTGATATCAAACTAAATCAAGGTACTTTCAAGTGGACCTTCCAACTTCGGGGAGAGAATGGAGTTTATATGACTCAACAAAGAAGCTAAAATAACTAAAGGACAATAGAAACAAGAAATTAGCAACGAAACTAAAGAGAAAAGCACAAAACAATTAGCACGAAATAAAATAAATCACACAAAAAACTAGTTTATCATTAAGTATGAACTAATACTTAAGTAAACTAGCTAGAATAAGAAAGAAAAGAAAGAAAGAAAGAAAAAAAGACAAGCTGAAAAGGCTATTTTTGAAATTGGCAAAAATGGGTTACTAGACAAAAGTGGCTAATTTCGAAATTGTGCTGCAAAATGTGGCTATTCTTGCAAAATTCAAAATTCCAGCGTTCTTCCTCAAGTTCTTCATTTGTCATTTCCAAATTCAATCAAAAACACCTCAAATCTTCACCAAACCTCACCAAATTTGAGATACAAGTTCCCTACACTCCATGAACAAACCTCAAGCAAGAATTTCTTCAAGTGTAGTATGAGTACAACCGACCCCATGTACTCAGCCCAAGCGCTATAATCTGCACGGATAACTCACGTGCTATAATATCAATATCTGGATCTGCATGGACAACTCATGTACTGCACGGAGAACTCGACGTGCTATGATATCGATATCTGGATCCGCACGGACAACTCACGTGCTGCACAGACAACTCACGCGCTGCACGGACAACTCACGTGTTATGGTATCAATATCCTCACAAACAGGCCCCTGTCCTCACTCAGTCATCAATCTCTCCAGTCTCACTCACGGGCTCACAATGTCATGAAACTAGCCCGACAACAATGATATGAAGTATCAATAAATAACAACTGAGACTGAGACTGAGATATGACATGAATGCATGAATATGACTGAGTACGAAATATCAATAAAATCAGTAAAATGACAGCAAGAAACGATCACTATGGGTCCCAACAGTATCGACATAAAGCCTAAACATGATATCTAGCATGATTGACATCTCATTTGCTTTATCGCATAGTGAAAACATGGATATTAACAAAATAGGGCCACTGTAAACAACAGAGTCTCAATTCACATGGTGCACCCCCACACACCCATCACCTAGCATGTGCGTCACCTCATCATCAATCACATAACATGAATTGCAGAGTTTCATACCCTTAACACTAAGTTTAGAAGAGTTACTTACCTCGAACAAGCCAATTCCAATACCGAGCAAGCCAAGCGATGCTCCGACGGCTCAAAACTAGCCAAAAGAAACTCAAATACATCAAATAAAGTCCAAGAAAACAATTCCAAATGATAAAGATCAAATCCTTAGTCAAAACTCAAAATCAGCCAAAAATAACACCCGGACCCGCGCCTTGGAATCCGACAAAATTAACGGAATATGAACACGCGCTCAGTCACGAGTCCAACCATACCAAAATTAGTCAATTCCGATTGCAACTCGACCTTCAAATCCCCAATTTATAGTTTATGAAGTTTCTATAAATTTTCTCAAATTTTAATCTCAAAGTACTAAGTAAATGATGATATCACTGATATATTCATGTATATTAACCAATCCAAGTTAGAATCACTTACCCCGATAAATTTCTTGAAAAACTCACAAAAAATCGTCACAAACCGAGCTCTCTAGGTTCAAAAATGAAACAATACCCTAATCCTCGGTTATATTGTACACCCTCTGACCTTCCAATGTGCGGTCTGCACATTTCCAAGTTCTGCGGTCGCACAAAAATTGTGTGGCCGCACTTCACAGCCTCTCCACTACCAGGCTTCAGTAAAATGGCTATAACGTTATGTACAAATGTCTAAATGAATATTTCTTTACTTTTCTGAAAATTAGACACGAAGAATTACAACTTTATTTTTGAATCATCTCCAAATTCTTTGTGGATCAATAGATATAAGCTTCCAAAGTCGGACCAGCGAACCTGAAGAACACTCTGAAGTGCGGCTGTAGACAAAATTGTGCGGTCCGCACTTTTCCTCTGCGGCCCGCACATTTTCGTCTGCTGCAATACTCTTTCATCTGCCACAACACTCAAAAATGTGCCTCAGCGCATGAAATTTTGTGGTCCGCACTTCCAACGTTCCGGAACAACATCAGAGTGCCGAAATGCCCGGGCTCGCTCAAAGCTCAACCCGAAACTAACGCGAGCCATTCGGGATCCCGTTCAATTATACCAACAAGTCCCGTAATATAAAACGGACTTACTCGGGGTCTCAAATAACACTTAACAAGGATAAAACACGAATCACCCGTCGATTCAAGCCTAAGAACTTATGAACTTCTAAATTCCACATTCAATTTCGAAACCCATTAAAACACGTCCGATAGACCTCACATTTTTTGCACATAAGTCATAAATGATATAATGGAGCTATTCCAATTTTTAGAATCGGATTTCGATCCCGATATAACAAAGTCAACTCCACGGTCAAACTTCCAAACTTAAATTTTCGTTTTAGCCATTTCAAGCCTAACTAAACTACAGACTTCCAAATAATTTTCCCGAACACGCTTCTAAGTCCAAAATCACCATAAGGAGCTATTGGAATCATCAAAATTCTATTTCGTGGCTGTTTACATATAAGTCAATATCCGGTCAAGCTTTAAACTTCAACTTTAAACCTTGAATTTCATTCTTCCAAACTAAGTTCGAAATACCTTAAAATCAAAACCGACAATTCGCACAAGTCATAATACATCGTATGAAGCTATTCAAGACTTCAAATAATAGAAAGAAACGTACATGCCCAAAACGACCGATCGAGTCGTTACAGTTAAACAAACTAAAATCATGAAATTAAGCTCTAACAACCTTAGCATAATACTAGGCCCTTAATCCAGAGAACGAATTGTGATGGAAAATGCTGTATTTATAGAGATTTCAATTTTAAAAAGGTGTGTTTAGCTCACATATTAAACTTTGTATCCATGTCCATATAATATTGTAATAGAAAAGTGAAGTATTCAAGGTGTTAGTACTTTATTGCATCCTATATTATGTAATGGAAGGGAAGCCATGGAGCAGCAGTTAAGTTATTTCAGTGTGATCAATAGGTCATGAGTTCGAGCCGTAAAATTAACCTTTGATACTTATATAAGAGTAGGTTGCCTACATCATACCTTTGCGGTGCGTTAGTATATATAGTTTTGAAGAAAAAAATTATTCAGCGTGTATATATTTGTCGAAAAGATTCCTTGGATTGCCCCCTGTAAATATGCATAATATCTTAATAAAATTTACGCGCGACATTTATTCTAGTAGCTTGACTAAAGATGCTAGCTAGCTATAGTATGACGACACTGTAAACAGCAATTTGAGTTCCTACAAAATGAGCTGGAGTATCCCCATTCTCAATCACTATTTCTTTACATATACATGCAATGTACGTAATATATATCTAGTTGCATTTCAGTTATCTCTTACTGAATTTATTCTTATGTAGTCACTTTTCGAAGGATTGCATATAGATGTTCGTAACATGTAGTGAAAGATAATAATAATTTTAGGCAGAAGTTTTGTGTTTAAAATTTATTTACATATCAAAAATCGGATATAAGACGTACCTGGTGAAGAGAGCCTCGTTTCAAAAGTTTCTTCAATAGTGTGAGGACTCTATGCATATCCACACCTAGACCGATTCTTGCCATCAACTCTTTGATCAAAGAAACCCCCGAACAAATTAAAAAAAAAAATATTATGTTAAAATTTTTCTCAAAAATCTCAACCCAAAGGTAGAAAAATAAGAAACACAATTTTCTTGTCAATGTATTTTTCTCTCTTGGCTTTGTATTGGACTTTAACTTTCACAAAGTAATTTTCTTCTCAAGAATTAGTACGGTAAAATTTTTCTCCATCACCCTTTATATATAGTGTCACGATCCAATTTCATTATAGGCCGTGATGGCGCCCAGCGCCGCCGCTAGGAAAGCCAACAGTGAACTATCCCTTGATTCCCCTTAATAATAAATTTTTCAAGTAATTAAACTTTCCTTAATTTATAGGATTAAGAGATAACAAGCTTAAAATAATTAAAATGAAAGCAACTGAGTGCAGTCATAACCATAAAAATAACCAAAACCACAAGTCTACTAGCGTGTGCCAAGACCTGGTGTCGTAAGTGTATGAGCACTAATAGATTATACAAAACTCTAGCTACTGTTTGAAATAAATATAGATAGAAATGAAAGTAAGGAGAGACTGTAGGATGCTGCGGAACGGCTCAGGAAATGCAGCTCACCACTAAGCTTCCGGTAACGAGGGTGCGTGCCGGTATGATCGCCAGATGCACCTGCCTCAGATCCTGCACAGGTAGTGAAGAAGTGTAGAGTAAGTACATAAACAACATGTACCTAGTAAGTATCAAGTGTAACCTCGAAAAAGTAGTGATGAAGGGTCGACTTCAACACTTACTATGAGCTAATAATTCAATACAAAAATTCTAAAATAGCAGAGGTTATATAAATAAAAACAATAACTCATTAATGGGCAGGGACATTTAAATTCTTTCACAAATTTAATAAAACTCCAAATAAATTCCTGTCATTTATACTTGCAACCTCGCAACCACAATTTAATATCAAACATAATTAGGCTCTGAATATTATTAAGCAAGAATTATGCCGAGGTCGTACGACCTGATCCAAAATAACGTGTACACTACCGAGGGATGTGCGGCGCGATCCATAGATATATCTATTTCACTGCCGAGGCGTTCGGCCCGATCCACAAAAAGGGAGGGTACTTTTTAAGCATTTAACTTTCATGTTATGATAAGGCCAATACATGATGAATAAAATTTCCATTTGGGGTCAAGTAATCTGCTCAAAACTTAAGCAGTGAAATCCTATCCTTTACAGTTCTTCCAACAAGTTCTTAATATAATTTAGGCTTTTAAATTAACAAATAGGTGCAAATATTCCAAGTAATTCATGATTTGGGTCCTAAATTACACCGACATAAGCATCAATAGTAGCTACGCACGGGCTCTCGTCACCTCGTGCCTACGTAGCCTCTAAAATTAGATACAAATATTAATTTGAATCACCTATGGGATAAATTTCCTCTTACAAGGTTAGAAAAGAGACTTACCTTGTCTCAAAGCTTACTTCCCAGCCTCAAATTCACTCTAAAGCCTCAACTCGGTGCAAAACAATCGAAAACTAGTCAAATGGTATATAGATTAATTAATACATGCTCAAAAGTTCATATCCCAACTATTAAACTGATTATCCAACCCCAATTGAAGAATTCCTAAAATTCACCCCCAGAAACACGTGCTCAGACTCCAAAAATTTTCGAAGAAAGTTGTTACCCATAACCTCATGAACTCAAATATATAATTTTCACCAAATTCCATAACTATTTTCGTGGTTAAATCCCATTTTTATCAAAACCTAGGTTTTTCATCTAAACCCATGATTTCCACAAATTTACATGTTGAAATCTACCCATAATTTATGTATTAAACTCACATTAGGTAAAAATTACTTACCCTCAATATCTAGGTTGAAACCCCCCTTTTTGAAGCTCCAAAATCGCCCAAGAGTGCAATAAATGACCCCAAAATAGCTAAGTCCCGATTTAAAACATTCTGCACAGCTCCCTTCTTCTTTGTGAACGCGGAAAAATCATCGCGTTCACGAAGGAAATAGACCAGGCCCATGAAATCTTGGCCTACACGAACGCGACAAGGTCCTCGTGAACACTAATGCTTACCGGCCCTTCTTTTCGCGAACGCGTGGGCACCTTCGTGAACGCGATGAGTAATGGAACTGACTCCCTCGGGTCCCTTCCTTGTACGCCAACGTGAGTGGGCTTTCGTGAACGGGAAGGGAAATTTCCCCCACTTCCCAAATCCTTCTTCGCAAAGGCGATAGCCCTCCCGCGTTCGCGAAGAAGGAAACAAAAAGTGGAAAATCTGGTTTCCTCAACTTAGCTCCGGACACTTCGAAACACACCCGAGCCCCCTTGGGACCGAATCCAACTACACCAACAAGTATATAAATAGTATACGGACCTGCTTGAACTCACAAAATGTGTAAAACAACAATGAAGCCAAGAATCACACCCCAAAATCAAATTGGACCAAGATATGAACTTCAAGTTTCCAAATCGTTCTGAATCATAGTTAGATTACTCGGAATGACACCAAATTTTGCGTGCAAGTCTTAAATCACCATACAGAACTATTCCCGATCTCAGAATTCCAAATGGACCTTGATAATACCAAAACCTACTCCAAACCAAATTTAAAGAATTTTAAAACTTCAAGGAGCCAACTTTCACTATTAGGCGCCGAAACGCTCCTGGGTTATCTAAAATCTGATCCGTATATACGCCCAAGTAAAAAATCATCTTACAAACCTATTGGAACCGTCAAATCCATATTTTGAGGTCGTTTACTCAAAACGTTGACCAAATTCAAAATTAGCCTTCTAAAGCCAAACCATGGAACCAAGTGCTCAAATTTCAACCCGAACCCTTTCAAATCCCGAAGTGACCATTCCTGCAAGTCATAAAATAGCAAATCACATACATGGAGTCTTATTTAATGGAACGAGGTTCAAGAAAGCAAAACGATAGGTCGAGCCATTTCGTTCTCCACCTCTTAAACAAACATTCGTTATTGAACGAGTCTAGAATCATACCTGGAGTGCTGAATAGGTGTGGAAATTTGCTCCGCATGTCCTCCTAGGACTCCCAAGTTTCCTCTTTGAATGGTTGGCCCCTCCATTGAATTTTTACCGCAGAAATATTCTTGGACCTCAACTGACAAACCTGCCTATAAACAATGGCAACTGGTTCCTCCTCATAACCCATGCTCTCATATAACTGAATCGTGCTGAAGTCAAACACATGTGACATGTCGACATGATACCTCCGGAGCATAGACACACGAAAAACTGGATGAACTCCCAATAGACTGGGAGGAAAAGAAAGCTCATAAGCAACCACCCGAACTAGTCTCAACACCTCAAATGAGCCTATAAACCTTGGGTTAACTTGCCCTTCTTCCCAAACCTCATGATCCCCTTCATCGGTGAGACTTTCAAGAGAACCTTCTTGCCCACCATGAATTATAAGTCACGCGCCTTCTGATCCATGTAACTCTTCTGTCTGGACTTGCTGTGCAAAGTCGCTCCTTAATTAACTTTACCTATTTCAAGGCATCCTTCACTAAATCAGTACCATATAACTTAGCCTCGTCGGGCTCAAACCATTCGACGGGAGAACGACATCGCTGACCATATAAAGCCTCAAATAGAGCCATTTCGATGCTGGACTGATAACTGTTATTGTAAGAAAACTCGGACAAAGGCAAGAATTGATCCCACTGCCCTCCAAAGTCAATCACATATGCTCTGAGCATGTTCTACAAGATCTGAACTGTCCGCTCTAACTGCCCGTCGTTCTGTGGATGAAAGGCTGTGCTGAGTTCTACACGGGTCCCCAACTCACTCTGTACTGCTCCCCAGAAATGTGAAAGTAAATTGAGGGCGTGTATCTGATATGATGGAAACAGACACACTATGCAACCGAACTATCTCCTGAATATAAATCTGGGCCAACCTCTCTGAAGTATACGAGGTCACCACAGGAATGAAGTTTGCCGACTTGGTCAACCTATCGACAATGACCCAAACTGCATCAAACTTCCACAAGGTCCGCAGCAACCCAACTACGAAGTCCATAGTAATGCACTCCTATTTCCATTCAGGTATAGTCATCTGCTGGAGTAGGCCACCCGGCCTCTAGTGCTCATACTTAACCTGCTGGCAATTTAAACACCTCGCAACATACTCAACTATGTCTTTCTTCATCCGCCGTCACCAATAATGCTACATCAGGTCGCGATACATCTTTGTAGCTCTTGGATAAATAGAATACAGTGAACTGGTTGCCTTCTCTAGAATCCTCTCTCTCAAGCCATCGACATTAGGAACACATAGATGACCCCGGAGTCGAAGGACACCATCCTCACTTATGGTAACCTCCTTGGAACCACCCTGTAGTACCGTCTCTCTGAGAACCAACAAGTGTGGATCATCAAACTGTCGAGCCTTGATCTGCTCCAATAGTGAGGACTGGGCAACGACGCATAAAGAACTTGGATGGGCTTTGAAATATCCAACCTTACAAGTCTATTATCCAAGTACTGAATGTCCAAAGCTAATGGCTTCTCCCTTGCTGAAATAAATGCCAAACTACCCATACTCTCTACCTTCCTGCTCAATGCATCCGCAACTACATTTGCCTTGCCCGGATAGTAAAGAATGGTAATATCATAATACTTCAGTAACTCAAGCCACCTGTACTTCCTCAAATTGAGATCCCTCTACTTGAACAAATGCTACAAGCTACGATGGTCAGTGTAAACCTCACAGGACACTCCATAAAGATAATTCCCCAGATTTTAAGAGCATGAACAATATCAGCTAACTCCAAATCGTGTACATGATAATTCTTTTCATGGGGCTTTAGCTGACGTGAAGCATATGCAATAAATCACCCCTCCTGCATCAATACACAACCCAAACCAACACATGAAGCATCGCAATACAGGGTATACATCCCCAAACCGGAAGACAACACTAGAATTGGTGTTGTAGTCAAAGTTGTCTTGAGCTTTGAAAGCTCGCCTCACAATCATCGGACCAATGGAACGGAGCACCCTTCTAGGTCAATCTAGTCAAAGGTGATGTATTAGATGAGAATCCCTCCACAAACTATTGATACTAACCTTCTAACCCCAAGAAAGTCTTGATCTCAGTCACCGTAGTAGGACGAGGCCAACTCTGAACTTCCTCAATCTTCTTGGGATCCATCTTAATACCCTTGCCTGATACAACATGGCCCAAGAATGCTAAAGAACCTATCCAAAACTCACACTTGGAGAACTTAGCATATAGCTTTTGCTCCGGCAAGCGTGCTCCTCCATGATGTGCATCAATAAAGACAATGGCAAACAAATCAATATATGTCCTGAACACCTTGTTCATCAAATCCATAAACGCCACTAGGGCATTAGTCAAGCCAAAGGACATCAACAGAAAAACATAATGGCCATATCTAGTTTGGAAAGCAGTCTTCAGAACATCCGAGTCCGGAATGTTTAACTGTTGGTACCCCAATCTCAAGTCGATCTTAGAGAACACCCTAGCAACCTGCAACTGGTCAAACAAATCATCGATTCGTGAAAAAGGGTACTTGTTCTTAATGGTGACTTTGTTCAAGTGTCGGTGATCAATGCACATCCGCATAGTCCCATCTTTCTTCTTCACAAAAAACACTGGTGCACCCCAAGGTGATACACTCGGCTTGATGAACCCCTTTTCTAGCAAATCCTCAAGCTGTTCCTTCAACTCCTTAAACTCTTTCAGAGCCATACGGTATGGTGGGATAGATATAGGCTGGGGTACCTGGAGCCAAATCAATGCAGAAATTGATATCATGATCTGGTGGCATGCCTGGAAGATCAGAAAGAAACACATCGGAGAACTCCCGGACTATGGACACTAAATTAATCGATGGAGTCTTTGCGGTAGTATCCCAAACATAGTCTAGATAAGCCAAATAACCCTTCTCGACCATGTGTTGAGCCTACATAAAAGAGATGATCCAACTAGGTGTGCTGATAGACGAACGCTTCCACTCAAATCTAGGCAACTCTGGCATCGCCAAGGTAACAATCTTGGCATAGAAATCAAGGATGGCGTGATATGGAGATAAGCAGTCCATGCCCCGGATGACCTCAAAATCGGTCATATCAAGAAGTAGAAGATCTGCTATAGTCTCACAGCCACATAATTTAACAATGTAGGACCGGTAGACCCTATGTACAATAGCAGAATCTCCCACTAGAGTGGACACATAAATAGGAGTACCCAATGATTCACGAGGAAAATCTAGGAAATGAGAAAATAGAGATGACATATATGAATAGGTAGATCCTAAATCAAATAGTATTGAAGCATTCGTACTGTAGACAGAAATAATACATGTGATCACGGCATCTGAGGCCACTGCATCTGGTTTGGACGGAAAAGCATAGAACCTAGCTGGAGCGTTACCTGATTAGCCTCCATCTGTCTGGCCTCCACCTATAGGAGGCCCCCTACCTACCTACCCTCTGCCTATGGGCGGCCGAACGACTAGTGGGACAAATAGTGGTGTAATTATAGGCTGCTGACTCTGCTGCACTGCCTTGCCCCGAAGCGTGGGGTAGAACCTCCGCACATGAATGAGATCCCTACACTCGAAATAACCTCTCATTACGGTGGACTGCTGGCCTGAAGTCTGACCCTGGTGTCCTAAATACCCACTAGAGGAACCCTGAATATCTGGTGGGCGGTAAGAACTCTCTGGTATGCCGCTGAAATAGAGTCGCAATAGAGCACCCCGAGGAGGCAGCGGTGTTGGATATGTGGGCCTGCTGGATTAAACCCTCATGAACTGACCTCTACCCCCAGTGGGGGCACCTCTGAACTCTCTGGAATATCGAAACCTCTTATCCCTTGTAGAATGATCTCGGCTATGCTGACGTACACTCTCGATCCTCTGAGCTATCTCCACAACCAGCTCGTAAGAAGTCCCCATCTCGACCTCTCGGGCCATGTTGGATTGAATACCAGTGTGTAACCCCACAAAAAACCTCTGCACTCTCTTTGCATCAGTAGGAAGTATCATGAGTGTATGACGAGATAACTCAAAGAACCTCGCCTCATAGTCGGTCACTGACATCTGACCCTACTGGAGCTGCTCGAACTAAAACCGTAAATCTTTCCTCTGAGAGGGGGAAATATACCTATCTAGAAATATATGGGTGAACCTATCCCAAGTCACGGGAGGAGAATATGCTGGTCTGCCAAGAAGAAAGGACTGCCACCATCTACAAGCCCTGCCCTCCAGCTAAAAAGTAGCAAAGTCCACCCCATGGGACTCCAATATCCTCATGTTGTGCAGTCTGTCCCTGCACCAACAATGAAATAATGGGATCCTCATGTCGCTCACCTCCAAATACAGGAGGATGTAGCCTAGTCCATCTGTCCAATAGCTTCTGCGGCTCACCGACCGCAGCTGGTCTGGCCTCAGATACAACTTCTGCCACTGGCTGGGCTCCGCCAACGGGTAGTATGTCCGGGGTATGATATACAACAACTGCATGCCCAGGAACCTGAGCAGTAGGGATCTGTGCACACCCTCTCGCCTGAGATCTGGCTGGGTCTGTTGGAAATAAACTACCTTAGGTCATAGTAATCATGAACCGTAGCATAAGGCTCATAACCTCCTGGAAGCCCGGTGATGGCATGAAATCTACCAGGGTTGAGTCTGTCGCAGGAACCTCGCCCTGCTCCTCAGTAATGGGATCCTCTACTAGATCCGTAAGTGGTATAGCTGGGGTCACTCAAGGACTTCCTCGTCCCCTATCTCAGGCCAGTTCCCTCCCTCAGCCCCTGCCTCGACCTCTAGCAACAGGGGGAACAGCTCCTCCCGGGTCTGGAATATCCGCCGTGTGCGTTCTCACCATATGTGAGAGAATTAGAGAAATACACTTAGTATAACATCAACTGCACCACGAGAGATGAAGAAAGAGTAATTTCCTAACACCCTATAGCTTCTCGAAGATAAGTACGGACGTCTCCCCACCGATCTGCAAGATTCTATTAGGCCTGCTCATAACTTGTGAGACCTACGTGAACCTAGGGCTCTGATACCATGTTGTCACGATCCAATTCCATTATAGGTCATGATGGTGCCCAGCGCCGCCGCTAGGCAAGCTAACAGTGAACTATCCACTTGGTTCCCATTTTAAATAAATTTTCAAGTAATTAAACTTTCCTTGATTTAAAGGATTAAGAGACAACAAGCTTAAAATAAATAAAATGAAAGCAACTGAGTGCAGTCATAACCATAAAAATAACCAAAACCACAAGTCTACTAGCGCGTGTGCCAAGACCTGGTGTCATAATTGTATGAGCACTAATAGATTATACAAAACTCTAGCTACTGTCTGAAATAAAAAAATAGACAGAAATAAAAGTAAGGGGAGACTCTAGGATGCTGCGAAACGAATCAAGAAATGCAGCTCACCACTAAGCCTCCAGGTAACGAAGGTGCGTGCTGTATCGCCAGATGCACCTTCCTCAGATCCTGCACGGGTAGTGCAGAAGTATAGAATGAGTACATAAACAACATGTACCTAATAAGTACCAAGTATAACCTTGAAGAAGTAATGACGAGGGGTCGACTTTGACACTTACTAGGGGCTAATAATTTAATACAGAAATTCTAAAATAGCAGGGTTATATAAATAACAACAATAACTCACTAACGGGCAGGGACAATTAAATTCTTTCACAAATTAATAAAACTCCAAAAAAACTCCTGTCATTTATACTTGTAACCTCGCAACGACAATTTAATATCAAACATAACTAGGCCCCGAGTATTATTAGGCACGAATTATGCCGAGGTCATACGACCCGATCCAGAATAACGTGTACACTGTCGAGGGACATGCAACACGAACCATAGATGCATCTATTCCATTGTCGAGGCGTTTGGCCCGATCCACAAGAAGGGAAGGTACTTTATAAGCATTTAACTTTCATGTTATAATAAATCCAATACATGATGAAATAAAATTTCCATTTCGGCTCAAGTAATCCGCTCAAAGATTAAGCAAGTGAAATACGGTCCTTTACAGTTCTTCCAACAAGTTTTAAATATAATTTAGGAATTTAAATTAGCAAGTAGGTGCAAATATTATAAGTAATTCATGATTTGGGTCCTAAACTACCCGGACATAAGCATAAACAGTAGCTACGCACGTACTCTCGTCATCTCGTGCGTACGTAACCCCCAAAATTAGACACAAATATTAATTTGAATCACCTATAGGATAAATTTCCTCTTACAAGGTTAGACAAGAGACTTACCTCGTCTCGAAGCTTACTTCCTGGCCTCAAATTCACTCTAAAGCCTAAACTCGGTGCTGAACAGTCCAAAACTAGTCAGATGATATATAAATTAATCAATACATGCTCAAAAGTTCATTTCCCAACTATTAAAGTGATTACCCAACCCCAATTGAAGAATTCCTAAAATTCACCCCCGGGACCACGTGCCTGAATTCCGGAATTTTTCAAAAGAAAATGTTACCCATAACCTCATGAACTCAAATATATAATTTTCACTAAATTCCATAACTATCTTTGTGGTTAAATCTCATTTTTATCAAAATCTAGGTTTTTCTTCAAAACCCGTGATTTTCAAAAATTTACATATGTATTAAACTCACATTAGGTAGAAATTACTTACCCTCAATAGCTAGGTTGAAATCTCCCTTTTTGAAGATCCAAAATCGCCCAAGAGTGCAATAAATGACCCCAAATATGGCTAAGTCCCGATTTAAAATATTCTGCCCAGCTGATAAGTAGGGATTTTGACCTTTATTTACTTTCTTTTACTTGTGTTTTAGCTCAAAAATGCTTAGAGGTGTTCCCCTGAACTAATGAAATGAGCTTTCTTGTAGAAATATTGGGAAACTAGCCAAAGAAGTGAAAATCAACTCAAAAAGGAGTCAAAATTGGATAAGGACCAAAACAAGGCAAAAATGTTTACTGTGCGGACCGCACAATACTATGTGCGGCCGTAAATAATGAAGAGGCCCTGTTAGATTTTATTCAGAGAATGCGGACCACAAAACTATTGTACGGCCGCAGAAGAGAGATTCAGAGAGTTTGAATTTTGGGCAAGCTGAAGAGATGAAGATCACACCACTATAGTGCGGCCGCACTCACAATTGTGCGGACCACAAACGACCAGATTCAGAGAGCCTTGATTGAAGATGTGCGGACCGCACTATTAATGTGCGGCCGCAGAAGAAGGCCAGCCCCAGCCCAATCTCAAGTGTGCGTCCATACTCAGAAATGTGCAATCCGCACAAATAGATGAAGTGCACCCGCATCTCACTTTTATGCGATCGCAGAAGGCCCAGTTGACAAGTCAATTTCTGAGTGCGGACCGCACTCAGAATTATGCGGCCGCACAACCTCAACAGGGGTTCTGTCAGATATTTTTAGCTTAGTATAAATAGAACTTTTTGTCATTTTTAGGTCAAGGGGTATCGATGTAGAGCACCTGAGCCGTTTTCTTTACTGTTTTGAGTAATATTGTATTAGATTGGCTCCTAAACATTAGATTTTCTTTCTATAATTAATTATTATGCACTCTATCTTAGTTTCTTCTTTTATTTCTTCATTTTGTATGAGTAGCTAAACCCTTATCCTGGGTTGTGACCCAACCCTAGTATGGCTATTTAATGGGTTATTGATTTAGGGCTTATTTAAGATTGGGTATATGTTGTTTAGCCTTGTTCTTGCTTAAATTCTTGAATTAATGGTTGCAAACATTGATTCATGCCTATTTTACCTAGTCTCTACTTTAGAAAGAGAGACTAAGTCTAGGAAAACTTGGCTAACTAGAAATTGAGGTTAATTCAAGAAATTGATAGCCCCAATTAAAGGGTCTAACCTAGAGATATTAAGGCCCGACTAGAGAATTTATTAGTAGCTTTGTGAAATACCCATTTGGACTTGAGAAATCCAAATTGGGAAAAGTCACTCAAACTACCGAGAGGTAAAGAGTGAGTAATTGAGTGTGATTGCTATAATGTATCTCGATCAACCAAGCATGCCCTAAACCTTTAAATCCGTTAGGTAACCAACTAGGCAGAAGTCGCAACCCTAGATCCTTTTATCATTTGAAAAACTACCAAAACCAAAAATATTGTCTCCTAGTTTTATTATTGCAATCAATAGCTCAAACGAGAAGTAGAACAAAAAACAAGAATCTGGAAGAGTAATCTAGGGCATATCATACAAGTACACTAAATATATACCTAATCCCAATTCTAACTCCCTATGGATTCGACCCCGACTTGCGTTGGGTTTTTATTATTGCTTCGACTGCCTCACTACATATATTTGTGGTGTAAGTTTGGGCAAGACCAATTTTTGGCGCCGTTGCCAGGGAAGTTAAACGGATTTAGCTATATATTTAGGTTTTTGTGTGCTTTATCTTTCTTTCCTTCCAAGTCACTAATTTTGTTTTTGAATTGCTTATAGGTACGATAATGGCTCTCAACAATGAGCCCATCGAAAATTTGCCATTGGGGGAGGAAACAAACAATGATCAAGGAGATGAGGTTCTCCTCAAACCTCAAATAAACAGGTGAGGCCTACTGCCTCATGATAATGTCCCCGTCCGTCCCCCACCTCCACCAAGAGCGGCAGCGCACCGGGTGTTGCCGAACGAGGGTTATGCAAGTGCTATAGTCCCGCACCGTATTTGGGCGGGAAACTTCCAAATCACCAATGTGATGCTTACACTACTTGAGCAACGGGGTTTCTTCACCGGGGCTCCAAGCCAAAATGCTTACAAGCATCTCAAGGGATTCGTCAATACTTGTTGGGGGAGCAAGCAAAAAAATATTTTCGAGGATGCACTGCGTTTGAGGCTATTTCCCTTTTCTCTACGGGGAAAGGCACTGGCATGTTAGAGAGATTATCCAATCCTTCCATCCATACTTGGGATGAGATTGCCAAAAAGTTTATTGCCAAATTTTTCTCTCTGGGGCACATGGTTACACTACGGGATGAGATTCTAGTGTTCAAGCAAGAGCCCAATGAGCCATTGCATGAGAGTTGGTAAAGATATTGTACCATGGTTAAAGAGTGACCGAATAATGATGTGACCAAGGCCATGATCCAACAAACCTTATACAGGGGGATCAACACAATAAATCAATGTGTGGTATATCAACTCGTCGACGGGATTTTCATGAACACGCCTTATGCCGAAGCCTGTGAAATTTTGGATGAAATGGCAGATACTTCATCGCCGTGGCAAAGTAGGGCCAATTTTTCTCAAGGTGACCCAAATGTCATTCAACTACACAAGGAGCTACATGATCATGGGCAAGCTATTGCCGAGTTGACAACCACAATGAACCAATTGGCCAAAGCTCAGCTTCAATAAGTTCAAGGGCCGAAACAAGTGAATGCTATGGAAGGTGTGAATATGATGATGAGCAAGAGACAACAAAGAGGTCAACATGTACATAACCGTCTGGAACAATTTAAGTAAGATGATAGTGGGTATGACCAAGGTGATTCGTATAATGAGCAAGAAGAAGAAGTGCAATATGTCAACAATTATGAAGGTAAAAGAAATAATGCTCAAGGATAAAATCAACAACAATGGAGATCACAAGCAAATTGGAACAACCAAAGTCACCAAGGAAAATTGGAGTTGTGGTAACAACAATCAAGGTAACTGGGGAAATAACAATAATCAAGTCAATTGGAGTAATCAAGGTAACCATGGCAATTAAGGAAGAAATCATCAAGGCAATTGAGGTGCAACAATCAAAGCAATTGGGGTGGAGATAACCAAGGGAGTTGGAACAATAATAACCAAGGGAATCGAGGGTTGGGCTTTCAAAATCCCCTGATGTATCAACAACCAAGCAACTCGCATCCATATCCGTCACAAGATTCTAGCTCTTCCAATAATGAAATGGGACAGATTGAAAATATGTTCAAGCAAATGATGGAGAAAAATACCGACTTCGATACTCAATTAGCCTCCCACAACACTTCTATCTGCATTTTGGAGGTTCAACTTGGTCAAATCTCGTAAGCTTTAAACACTCATCCTAAGGGGGAACTACCGAGTGATACGGTGGTGAACCCGAAGGGTGGGAACAATACGGGAAGTGCCATTGATGTAACCACGAGAAGTGGAAGAGGTGGAGATACAACCACCTCAAATCAAAGAAGAATTGTGGATGATGATGTGTTGGTTCAAGAAGATGAGACTCCAAGTAATATGGTTCAATCTAATGAAGAAGTGGGGATTGGCATTTATAAAAGTGTGGAGGAAACCCAAGAGGAAGTGAACTCGTCTAGGGAACACGTGATTGACATACCGGATCTGGTAGTGCAATAGGCCAAAGCACCAATGTCAAGGCCACCTCCTCCATATCCTAAAAGGATCGCGAAGCAAAATAGTAAGAACCAATTCAAGAAATTTATTTATATGATGAAGAGTTTGTCCATTAATGTGTCATTGGTTGAAGCGTTCGAACAAATTCCAGGATATGCAAAGTTCATGAATGGTTTTGTAACAAAGAAAATATTAATTAATTGTGAAATAATCAAGATGACACATCAAATGAGTGTTATTGTGCATTCAACGGCTTCGAAATTAGAAGATCCCAACGCCTTCATAATCCCTTGCACTATTGGGAGCGCTGATTTTGCTAAAGCTTTATGTGCTTTGGGGTCAAGTATAGACTTGATGCCCTTCTCTATGTTCAAAACTTTGGGAATTGGGCAACCAAGACCCACATCGATGAGATTGCAAATGGCGGATCGGACTATGAAGAGGCCTTTGGGAATTATTGATGATGTGTTAGTTCGTGTTGATAAGTTCATCCTTCCAGTGGACTTTGTGATCCTTGATTGTGAGGTTGACTACGAGGTACCTATTATTTTGTGTAGACCTTTCTTTACCACGGGGAAGGCTCTAGTTGATGTGGATGCCGGTGAGCGCACCTTCCGAGTGGGTGATGAAAAAGTGGTTTTCCATGTATGCAAATCGATGAGGCAACGAAATAGCAATGAATTTTATTCATTCGTGGATTTAGTGATCGAAGTAATTGTTGATGATACTAGTGTTGTGATGAATGTTGAGGATACCTTGGAAGCTGTGTTGCTTAATCATAATGAGGATGAGAAGGAAGGCTTTGTGGAATGTGTCAATGCTTTGCAAGGAATGGGGTCATATACTTATGAGCCCCGAAAAATTTTCTTAGATCTTGAGAACCGGAAGACTCCTCCAACAAAACCCTCAATCGAGGAGCCTCCCTCCTTGGAGTTAAAGTCTTTTCCTTCACATCTCATGTATGAGTTTCTTGGCCCTTGTTCCACGTTACATGTTATTATTTCCTCTTTCTTGACTAACGTGTAGGTAGATTCTACTTTGGAGGTGCTCAAAAAGAGGATAAAAGTTATAGGTTGGACATTGGCAGATATTTAAGGTATAAGCCTCGCCTTTTGCATGCACAAGATTATTTTGGAGGAGGATGCCAAACCCTCCGTGGAACATCAAAGAAGATTAAATAAAGCAATGCAAGAGGTGGTGAAGAAGGAGATCATCAAATGGTTGGAGGCCGGGGTTGTTTACCCCATTTCGGATAGCTCATGGACCTCTCCGGTGAAATGTGTCCCAAAGAAGAGGCATGACTGCGATAACAAATGAAAAATGAATTGATCCCCACAAGAACTGTCACCGGGTCAAGAGTGTGCATGGACTATAGGAAGCTCAACAAAGTCACTCGGAAAGATCATTTTCCTCTTCCATTTCTTGATCAAATATTGGATAGGTTGGCCGGACGTGCTTTTTATTGCTTCCTTGATGGATACTCTGGCTACAATCAGATTCTTATTGCTCTTGAGGACCAAGAATAAACCACTTTCACTTGTCCCTATGGTACTTTTGCATTCTCACGGATGCCATTTGTTATGCAATGCACCGATGACTTTTCGACAGTGTATGATGGATATCTTCACCGATATGATGGAGGACTTTCTTGAGGTTTTCATGAGTGATTTTTCCGTGGTGGGGAATTCTTTTGAAGATTTCTTGGACAACTTGGACAAGGTGTTAGCAAGATGTGAGGAAACTAACTTGGTTTTGAATTGGGAGAAATGTCACTTCATGGTCAAGGAAGGCATTGTCCTCGGTCACAAGATTTCAAAGCATGGTATTGAGGTTGACAAAGAAAAAATTGAAGTGATCTCCAAACTCCCTCCCCTACATCCGTAAAGGGAGTGAGGAGCTTTTTGGGTCATCCGGGGTTCTATCGCCGATTCATCAAGGACTTTTCTAAGGTGATAAGTCCCTTGTGCAAACTTTTGGAGAAGGATGCCAAGTTCCATTTCAACGAAGATTATATGAAGGCATTCAAATTGCTCAAGTATAAGTTGACTACTACTCCTATTATCACCGCACCAAATTGGAGCTTACCTTTTGAGCGCATGTCTGTGCAAGCGATGTGGTGGTTGGAGCGGTGTTGGGGTAACGTATCAACAAGATCTTCTATCTGGTCTACTATACTAGTAAAACCATGAATGAGGCCCAAGTCAACTACATAGTGACCGAAAATGAGCTCCTTGCTATTGTCTTTGCTATGGAAAAGTTACGCCCGTACTTGATGGGTACAAAGTGATTGTTCACACAGACCATGTCGCGCTTCGATATTTGATGACCAAGAAAGACTCTAAAGCAAGACTAATTCAGTGGTACTTCTTTTACAAGAGTTCGATCTAGAGATTCAAGACCGCAAGGGGAGTGAAAACCAAGTGGCAGACCATTTATCTCGATTGGAGGAGGAGGGGATGCCACATGATGTTCTTGAGATAAATGATTCATTTCCCAACAAAAAACTCCTATCCATTTCTACGACTGGGATGCCATGGTTCTCCAACTTAGCCAATTATCATGTGAGTGGCATTATACCGAATGAGTTCTCTTCAAACCAAAGGAAGAATATCAAATGGGATTGTCTTGACTATTATTGGGATGAGCCCTATCGCTTCCGGATTTGTACCGATGGTGTGATCCGACGATGTGTACTAGAGGAAGAACAAATGGGAATTATTGAGGCTTTCCACTCTTCGCCATATGGTGGTCACCATGGTGGATCAAGGAAGGCTACAAAGGTGTTATATTAAGGATTCTATTGTCCTACTCTTTACAAGGACGCTAGCGATCTCATCAAGCATTGTGATGAATGTATAAGGGCTGGTGGGATTTCCAAGAAAAAGGAGATACCCCTCACCACCATCTTGGAGATTGACATTGTTGATGTGTGGGGCATTGATTTCATGGATCCTTTCGTGAGCTCTTGTGGGAACACTTATATATTGGTAGCTGTGGATTATGTGTCAAAGTGGGTTGAAGCCGTGGCATTGACCAACAATTAAGCTCGGAGTGCGGTAGCAATTTTGAAAAAGAATATCTTCACAAGGTTTGGTACACCAAGGGCCATTATCAGTGATGGGGGATCGCACTTTTGCAACAAAGCTTTTGATACTTTACTCTCAAAGTATGGTATCACTCATAAAGTGTCGACCCCCTATCATCCTCAAGAAATTAGACAGGTTGAAGTCTCCAACCGGGAGATCAAGAGTATTTTATCAAAGACCGTGAATGCCAACCCGACAGATTGGTCGAAGAAACTTGATGATGCTCTTTGGATTATAGTACAGCTTACAAAACACCAATTGGTATGTATCCGTATCGGTTAGTGTTCGGGAAAGCATGTCACCTCCCGGTGGAACTTGTGCACAAGGCTATGTGGGCATTGAAGAAGCTTAATCATCAGTGGGATGTCACCTCCAACTTAAGGGTGGGACAATTGATTGAGCTTGATGAGTTCCGGTTCCATGCATATTAGAGTTCGTTCTTGTATAAGGACAAGATGAAGTACCTCCATGACAAGTATATTCGGAATAAAGAGTTCAAAGAAGGCGATCTTGTGTTATTGTTCACTTCTCGGTTGAGGATGTTTCCGGGAATGTTGAAATCCAAGTGGAGTGGTCCATTTGAAGTTGTGCATGTGACACCCTTTGGTGCATTATACTTGAAGAACAAAAATGATGAGGTGGTTAGAGTCAACGATCATCGGGTGAAACATTATCTTAGTAAGATTGATGATGGCCACATTGTGGCGTTGCTTCATTTAAAGTGATTGATGGTAACCTGCATCATGCCGCGACATTAAGTCTGGCGCTTCTTGGGAGGCAACCCATGTTTCTTTTAATTATTTTTATATTTTTATTTGTCTTCTTTTTAGATAGGTTTTGTATTGAGCAATTGGTTTTGAAGTGAATTGCAGGAATGAGTGTGTATTATAGGGACAACCTGGAGAAATTTGTCAAGTGTGGAATTTAAGAGGACCGCAGAAGGGTTTGCGGCCATACAATTCCTTATGAGGACGCACAATTGGGGATCCAAAAATCACTAAATCTCTGAAGTTAGTTTTGCAGAAGGCCAATATGCGTCCGCACACAAAATTATGCGGACCGCACAAGGTTATGCGGCCGCACTCATTTTTGTGCGGTCCGAAGAGCTAATCTCAACCCAGGTAAGAGTGCAGAACACACTCAAAATTATGCGGCCGCACTCAAGTGAGATCTGGAACGACTTTGCTAGGGTATAAATAGCGCTTTGCACCACTATTCGCACTTTACGCTCTCTGATCTCCCAAGCCCTAGAAAATACCGTGCAACCCTAAATTTATTCAAAACTCACACCAAATTCATCAAGCTAGATTCTCACCTACATCACTCACTACTGGTATGTTCAATTCATGTAGATTTTTGTTCATTTTTCTCAATTTTTGTTTTTGTTTTATTTGATTAGTTTAGTTAATTTTAGGCCTAAAAATGCCAAATGTGCTTAATTTGTGCTTCAAAATCATGTGGGTAGTTTCATACATGCTCATTAGGGACTGAGTAGACTAATAATCTTGTAAATCTGTGCACACCATGCTTAATCTATGAAAATTTTGCAAGAACCCTAAGTTCAGTGCCGAAACTATTCGAATTGTGCGGCTGCACACATTTTTGTGCGGTCCTCATAACTGGAAAATAAGGTATTGGAAGTGTTTGAATGTGCGGACTGCACTCAAAATTTGGTGGTTCGTAGAAAAAGTGTGCGGCTGCATAAAAATGTGTGCGACCGCACTCTCAACTTCAGAGAATCAGTAACTGCAGGTTTGGACTTATGTGGCTGTACTAAAAATTGTGTGTTCCGCACTTGAGAATATGCGGCCGCACTCATATTTATGCGGTCCGCACTCTAGGTTGTGCGGACGCACTTCAAAATTGTGCGGTCCGCACTAGCCTGTCTGCGGCCGCACTCAGAATTGTGCGATCCACACTGACTCAATAATGAATGCTTGTCTGCAACTATTTTTCTTGCTTTGAATTCAACTGACATATGTAACTTGTATTGCAGATAATGGTTTGATCACGTGGTCGAGGAGATACATCAAAGGGGAGAGGTGAACCCTCCCGATGTAGGGGTAAAGGCACTCACCCTCTAGGAGTGCAGTCCAATCCCATTACTAAGAAGCAGACCACAGGTAGAGGAAGGGCAGAAGAGCCCTCAGAATCTTAGCTCTTATGAACCATCAAGAGAAGCCTCCGAGGGTCAGTATATGGAAGTCCAACCTGAGCCCTAGTCCCAACCACCACAACCCACTGGACGCTATCAATTATGCAATGAGCCTACATACAGTTCTTCTGCTACTTCTGATGCGGAAAGCCAGGGTTCCGAGCCCTCCTCTTCACCTACTCCTCCGACACCTATTTATGTAGATGATAATAACGTCGCGAATGACGGTAAAGGGGGTGACATTCAAGTGGATGGTCTTGAAATGAAAAAGAAGAGGAAAATATGGGAGGATAGATTTGCTAGCTTGACGGCATTTAACAGATTTCGAGAGTTGTGGCCAAAAAGGTCGCTCACACTTGAGCGACAATTCTTGATGAAGGATTTGGATGTTCATAATCCAAATGTCCTTAGGCAGTTTCAGGAGCGCAAAAGGTGGAAGTGGTTCACTCACCCGGTCGTAGATGCAAATGAGCACGTGGTCAGGGAGTTCTACACCAAAGTAGCTCACATCAAGGCGGGAACAAAAGTGAGGAATTTGAAAGTTCGTTTTGATGCCTTTGATTTGAATGCTTATGTGCGTTTTGAGCAAGTGGAAGCGGTCTAGTACTTGGAGAAGTTAGATTTGGGTGAAGCAGCTTGCCCTTGGCTAGCTGAGGTTTTGGATGCCCCAGGACCACCACCACCATGGATCACAGCAGGAGTTCCTATCCTCCGGGCCACCCTCAATTTTGAAGCTAAATGGTGGAAAACCTTTGTTTGTAACATGATTGATCAGAGCTTGAATGAGAGCAACCTCCCACTCCCCTGAAAAGTTTTGGTGGCTTCTATTATGGTGGGGTACCCGATCAATGTGGGTGCCATCATGTCAACCGAAATCACATTGGCGGTCCATAGGAATGAAAAGTCTTACCTCTTTCCGAACACCCTCACAGAGTACTTCAATGATGCAAAGGTGGAGCCAAGGACATATGACACAAAGGTAAAAGATAAGAGGCCTTTTTCTTGGTATCACTTTCAAGGTGCGGATAACCCAAAGTTCAAAGGGAAGGACACTACCACAGTTGGCCAGTCTGACGAGCCACCAACGGTAGGTTCAGACGTTGCTGCTGAGCCATCTACAACTCCCATGCCTTCCCCAACAGTCGGTTCTTCCACCGGGACAGCCGCCATGCCACCACCTTCATTCTCTAGGACACCCAGTTCAGTTCCAATGCCATCCTCATCCACATATCCTCTAACTACGTTGCGAGTCTCCCAGACTTTGGCGAGCCTCAACAACTGGATGCAGACAACCACTTCTAAGCTGTCTGACATATCCAGTACTACTGAAGCGCAGTCCTCTACTCCAGCAGTGTCACAGGTACCTCCGTCAGTGGAGGAAACATTGAGGAAGATTACGGACAACCAGAAGACTATCATGGACACTCTAGTAGCTCACGGGGGTGCCATTGAGGAGTTGGCCAAGCAAGTGAAGAAGATGAGAAAATAACAGGCTTCGACGAAAGCACTGGAGAGTTTGAGATAGGAAGTGAAGAAGTTAGCAGTAGCAGGTGACTTTCCCTTTGACTTACTGATGGAGACAGGTCCATCAGTAACAGCTGACCCAGCAGCACCATCAGCTGGCCAATCTGACGAGCCAGATCTTACTTCCCCTACTGCTGAGGAGATGTTTCAGCTGCTCACCAACCCCATTGTCCCTCAGCTCGGAGATGATGATATACAGTTAGAGGAGACCGAGGGTGATGATGCTTCTAGTCACCCCGAGACAACCTAGGGAGTTTTCTTTACTCTCTACCCTCTTATATTTTGATTTTGCTAAGCATTGAAGACAATGCTTGTTCTTTTTCTGGGGGTTGGTCTATTTTGATATTTTGGATGATTTGGATGACTGTTTATGACATTTAATTATATTTTGGGCCTGTAATAACTTAAATACTTTTTTCTTTTATCTTTATTTTCTCCCTCATTATGTACATAACCATCCCTCTTGTATATATTCATTTGCTTTACCTTCAGTAGTTTATTTCATAGCTTCTTCGTTTTGCTTTCTTAATAAGATAACTTCTTAATTACGGTATTAGCTTTTTTTTATTGGTTAGCTTCTTCTTATGTTTTGGTGAAAAATAAGCCTTTGGTTTTATTAATGCCACAGTTCTTTCCAAGGTGGGTCTTGTGTGAACCGGGTGGCTCTTCCCAACGATGGATGGCGTGACAACCTTCTTAAGAGATTGAGTTAGTTTTTGATGTTTAGGTAGAAACAAGTAGTGTTAATGATTTAATAAGGGTCGAAAATGTTTCACTTGGTACCAACACACTTAACTATGCGTTTATGGTTAAAATAAGTTTTTGTAAAGAAATAGCTCTAGTTAGTGACCTTGTTACTCTTGTGTTGACTTAGGCAATTTTCGGGTGGTTTAGTTGAACCATTAGCGAGTTTAAATATTGAATGCGGTTTTTGTGGGCCCTCGACTCCTTTCTCTTTAATGATCCAGCTGTGTGGAAGGTGAGGTATTTTGTTACAAGTTCAAGTACCTGTGCAAATGGTCTAGAACTTTCCCCGAATATGTTTCCAGGCAAAATTCTAAGTTAACTTGGCTTTAGAAGTGATTGTAGGCTCTCCTTGACTCATTTTGAAACCTCCCATGGCCCAACAATGATATCATCCTTTGTAAACCCTTTTAAGCCTAACACCTTTTTATTTGATAACCACATTACAAACCTTTAACCGTTTTTTAGTGACTCTCTCTTTGCACCCGACTTTTGTTTAGCACTCATGTGATTCAAATTGCAAAAATATAAGTTTGGGGGAGATCCAAAAAGTTTAAAGATGGTTTCAAGGCATAAAAAGACAAAATAAATGAAGAAGATAAAAAGGCAAAGAAAAAGAAAGGAAGAACAAAGAAAAACACAAAAAGAAAGTGAATAATGTGAAAGGGTTGAAAAGATGCAAAAGAAAGAAAAAAGTGCAAAGCATGGATAATGTAAAGAAGGAGATTGTGAATAGCATGACAAAGAAAGAGTGATATCAAGTCTCTCTAATCCCCCTAAGGGAAAAGAAAATGACTCAACGAGTCGGCAAGGTATGAGCCAACAAGAGAATATGAAGTGCTACAGGAAAGATGAACCGATTCAAATCCAATGTTTCCCTCCTTAGTCCAAAAGCCTTCATTACATGTTGAAAATCTCTACATGATTTCAAGTCGAGCGAGCTTACATTAGTGGTGATCTACATAAGGGGCAAGCATATGGTACTTAGAGCCGGGCTTGTGACATTCTTTTGAGAGTGATAAGCGAGTATTCCTCAAGTCATTGTTTCGAATTCTTCATTCTGAGTGAGATGAGCTTCCGGAGAGTATAGGAGGAGGAGTTTGATATCCACAACGACTTGCACGAAAGTGCGAGCTTCCTTGATAACTAAAGTCAACCCTTGATGCTCAAGCGTCGCATTTGAGCCATTTGTGCTTCAACATTCAAATCATAGGCTTGTTAATGATTAATGAGCGTGTGGGTAATTGTTGGTCCCAATTGATTTGTGTTTGACTCAACTTAGGTCAACTGAAATATCCCTTTTTATAATGGAGGTGGGAATTGCCTTAATTGCTTGAATACAAGCAAAAGTTTAAGTTTGGTGGAGTGGATAAGTAGGGATTTTGACCGCTTATTTACTTTCTTTAACTTGTGTTTTAGCTCAAAAACTCTTAAAGGCATTCCGAGAACTAATGAAATGAGCTTTCTTGCAGGAATATTAGGAAACTAACCAAAGAAGTGAAAATCAACTCAAAAAGTAGTCAAAATTGGACAAGGACCAAAACAAGGAAAAAATGTTTATAGTCCGGACAGCACAATACTGTGTGCGGCCGCAAACAATTAAGAGTCCCTGTTAGATTTTATTCAGATAATGCAGATGGCACAACTATCGTACGACCGTAGAAGAGAGATTCAGAGAGTTTGAATTTTGGGCAAGCTGAAGAGATGCGGACCGCACTACAGTGCGGCGCACTAACAATTGTGCGGCCTGCAAACGACTAGATTCAGAGAGCCTTGATTGAAAATGTGCGGACCACACTATTATTGTACGGCCGCGAAGAAGGTCCAGTCCCAGCCCAATCTCAAGTGTGCGGCCGCACTCAGAAATGTTCGGTCCGCACAAATAGATGAAGTGCGGCCGCATCCCACTTTTATGCGACCGTAGAAGGCCTATTTGACCAGTCAAGCTTCGAGTCCGGACCACACTCAGAATTATGCGGCCGCACAACCTCCGCAAGGTCATTTTTGTAAGATATTTTCAGCTTAGTATAAATAGAACTTTTTGTCATTTTTAGGTCAAGGGGTATCAGTGTACAACACCTGAGTTGTTTTCTTTACTGTTTTGAGTAATATTGTACTAGATTGGCTCCTAAACATTAGATTTTCTTTCCTTAATTTATTATTATGCATTCTATCATAATTTGTTCTTTTATTTCTTCATTTTCTATGAGTAGTTAAACCCTTAGCTAGGGTTGCGACCCAACCCTAGTATGGGTACTTAATGGGTTATTGATTTAGGGCTTATTTAAGATTGGGTATATGTTATTTAGCCTTGTTGTTGCTTAAATTCTGGAATTAATGATTGCAAACATTGATTCATGCCTATTTGACATAGTCTTTACTTGAAAAAGAGAGACTAAGTCTAGGAAAACTTATCTAACTGGAAATTTGGTTGAACTCAAGAAATTGATAGCTCCAATTATAAGGGTCGAACCTAGAGATTATAAGACCCGACTAGAGCATTTATCACTTGCTTTTGTGAAATACCCATTTGGACTTGAGAAAGCCAAATTGGGCAAAGTCACTCAAACTACCGAGAGGTATAGAGTGAGTGATTGAGTGTGATTGCTATAATGTATCTCGATCAACTAAGCATTCCCTAAAACTTTGAATCCGTTAAGTAACCAACTAGGCGGAGGTCACAACCCTAGATCATTTTATCATTTGAAAAACAACCAAAATCAAAAATATTATCTCCTAGTTTTATAATTGCAATCAATAGCTCAAAAGAAGTAGAAACAACAAACAAGAATGTGGAAGAATAATCTAGGGCATATCATACAATTACATTAAATGTATACCTAATCCCAATCTAACTCCCTATGGATTCGACCTCGACTTGCGTTGGATTTTTATTATTGATTCGACCGCCTCACTACCTATATTTATGGTGTGAGTTTGGGCGAGATCACCAGCTCCCTTCTTCTTCGCGAATGCTTAAAAGGCCTCGTTCGCGAAGGTAACAACCCAGGCCTATGAAATCGCGAACGCAACAAGGTCCCCGCGAACGCGAATGCTTACCAGCCCTGTCCTTCATGAACGCGTGGGCACCTTCGCGAACGTGATGCGTAATGGCACTGGTCTCCCCCAGGTCCCTTCCTTCCACGCGAACGCGAGTGGTCTTTCGCAAATGCAAAGGGCAATTTTCTCCACTGCACAAATCCTTCTTCGCAAATGCGATGGCCCTCCCACGTTCGTGAAGAAGGAAACCAGAACTGAAAAATCTGGTTTCCTTAACTTAGCTCCGGGCGTTCCGGAATACACCTGATCCCCCTTGGGACCCCGTTCAATTAAACCAACAAGTCTATAAGCCTGATACGGACCTGTTCGAACTCACGAAATGCATAAAACAACAATGAAACCAAGAATCACACCCCAAAAACAAATCGAACCAAGATATGAACTTCAAGTTTCTAAATTGCTCCGAACGCGCCAAATCATACTTAGACTACCCGGAATGGCACCAAATTTTGTGTGCAAAACTTAAATCACCAAACGGAACTATTCCCAGTGTTGGAATTCCAAATGGACCTTGATAACATCAAAACCTATTCCAAACCAAATTTAAAGAACTTTAAAACCTTCAAGGAGCCAACTTTCACTATTTGGCGCCGAAACACTTCGGGGTTATCCAAAACTCGATCCGAACAAACGCCCAAGTTCGAAATCATCATACGAACTTATTGGAACCATCAGATCCCAATTCCGAGGTCATTTACTCAAAACATTGACCAAACTCAAACTTAACCTTCTAAAGCCAAACCAGGAACCAAGTGTTCTGATTTTAACCCGAACTCTTCCAAATCTCGAACTAACCATTGCCGCACGTTATAAAACAATAAAATCTCATATTTATTTAGGGGAAGAGATTTCTAGAAAGCAAAACGACCGGTCGGATCGTTTCATATAGCATCACCTATAAACCCCTTTCCTATTTAGTTGAGGTAATAATTTACCTAGGGTAAAAATATATTCCAAAATAAACTTCATGGAACATTATATGAAAAATTTGAGATTCCAATCAATGATTAACGTGACCATTGGATCTTTATGGACTTTCCCTAAGTCCAATTGGAATTGGACTTTCTCAAGTATTACTGAATAATTTTTCATTAAAAAAATTCAAATTCCACAGCTAATTGTTGACGTTGCAGACGTCTCTTTTAAATCCAATACCAAATTGGATTTACTTAATAAGACTATTAATATTTATATACATTATGTAAATAAATAATAATTATTTATATCTATCTATATTATATTAAAAATATGAAGGTCTTTAGTAAAATGTCGTTCGCCTATTTTACCCTTTAAAAATAGATTTTTTTGACCCTCAACTCTATTCTTTTACGGTGTATTTATATAAATTTATCTTCATCCGTTTCCTTTTTGTTTGAGTATTTGTTTAAATCTATAATCAAGATTAGTACCATCTAATTCAGTTTGCATGTCTTCGGTATCATTCTTCATGCGTCCAATTTTAATCCTACAAGAGAGGATAAAGTGCCGGACAACATTAGCTTTGATGTAAAGAATCGATGTTAGTTTTGAGGTAAAGAATCTATGTATATTCTGCCAATAAAAGTTCAAACATATTCCATTATTTAGATATAATATTTATTTTTTTCTTTAAAATATTATTCTTGCACTTTTTGACATCCAATATAAAGAGAGCATTGTTATGTATTTAAATTTCGTTTTACTTGAAAAGCTTTTTTAAATTTCTAAATTTTCGTAAGATTGGAAAATAATAGGAGAGTACTACTTTTCTAGATAAACCAAGAATGAAATTTTAGCAAACATGAGCAATCTTCCTAAATATTATTGCCTGGATCTTATAGAAAATGAAAGGAGATGACAATTTAAAAAGTTAAACAATTAGTTATGGTGTTTAGATTTCAAAATAATTAATCATTAAATTTTTGAAATCTAAGAATGAGAGTTTCTTTAGCCAAAGCAAAGACATTCCTTCTTACCCAAAAAACATAAAAAATTTACGGGCACAACATTCTCCTAATTGTCTCACACAAAATGAAAGTCTGAATCACCATGCTTTATTCCATTTAAGTAACAAAGACAATCAGTAACTTTGAGTTTCTGATTTCATAACAAAATAATTAATTATGCCAGAGAGATACAAAAGAAAGTTGTACACTTAACTGAATAGGATTAACATTTGTTATTCTAAAGAATTTATACTTTCTCTAAGAAAAAAATCTATTCATAAATATTGCGCATGTACCCTAAGAGTAGTGAATACTAAATATATATCAAATATATATTTCAACCAAGGGATATATTTTAATTTTCTATTCCAAATAGAAAACTTTAATTTGTTCAAAATATTAATTCTATCCTCTGTGCTAGCAAAGAACATAATAATATTTCATTTAGACTAATAAATAAATTTATTTGACTAATTTAATTCTTTAATGTAATTATCAAATAATAAAGTAATTAATCCTTTAGCAAAGATCAGAACACTCGTTAGTGTGCAACTCCATAGGTTCAATACTAAGCCGATATTAAATTATCACGACCCGAACTCCCACCATCGGGACTGTGATAGGCGCCAAACGTTGCACTCGCTAGGCAAGCTAACATTAGAGAAAATTGCACGGCATCACCCTTCGTGCTTTTACTCTCAATCTCATCATATGAATAATAGAACGGCACGGCATCACCCTTCGTGCATCAACTCTCTCATAATATAACACAGTATCACTTTTCGTGCATTATTACTCCCAAGACATGGCACTGCATCACCCTTCATGCATTATCACTCACAATACATGGCACAATATCACCCTTCGCACATTAACACTCACTCACAAATATTGCACGACATCACCCTTCATGCTTTACGCTCTTCCTCACCAGAACAAAGATCAATAACAACAAAGAGACAAAGATATCATAAATCAGTCTTACTTCAATATTCAATACCACAATACCAATCTCGACCTTGAGTCAATACTCAACGATTATCAATTTCAGTAAAAATAAGATGAGAGTAGCCCAACATAACAATTAGCTAAGCTCAGAATGAACAAATCGATTAAAGGCTACAAAAGTTACAGGAATAGTATTCACTCGCATGCTATGACTCGACATCAACACATAGGTGATAGTCACCTCACCTATATATTGTACTCAATAACCAAACATGTAGCAAGTAGTCAATTAATACCTAATCCCACAAGCCAAAGTTAGACACGACACTTACCTCGATTTGTAGGCCACTCACTGCTCAAGTACCGCTTTTCCTCTAGGATTCACCTCCAACCCACTCGTATCTAGTCATAATTAGCTTAATAACATCAATTATTGCTAAAGAAATCAATTTCAATATAAAATTATAGAATTCCCAAATTCCCCCCCAAAAAATCCAAAAATCGACCCCGGACCCGCTTGGTCAAAACTCAAAGTTCGGACCAAAATCTGTTTTCCCATTCACCCCAAGCCCGAATGTGTAATTAGTTCCAGAATCCGACACCAAATCGAGGTCTAAATTCTCAAATTTGCAAAATCTCTAATTCTCCCATAATCCCTAATTTCTACCCTTAAGGAACAAGATTTAGGACTAGGATTTCAATGAGTGATAATGAAAATTGAAGAAAACGAGTTAAGAAGTGCAAACCTATGATTTGGTGTTGAAATCCTTTTTCAATAATTGCCCTAGGTCGAGTTCTAGTGATGAAAAATGAAATTTGGGAAGAAGTCTCGTTTTTGTCTGTTTTGAAAATCATTGGACAGGTCTTCATCGCGTTCGCGAGAGACCTATCGCGATCACGATGAACATCGGCCAGAAAGACTTTCGCGTTCGCGAAGAGTTTCACGTGTTAGCATAGGTCTGTCCCCCCTGACCTTCGCATTCGCGATTCTGGGCTCGCGTTCGCATAGAACAACTCAAAGAATTCCCAGCCCTCATCCAATACACTACGCGTTCGCGTCTAGCAGGTCGCGTTCGCGAAGAGCAACCCCCCAATGCTCTGCGTTCGCGACCCAAGCCTTGCGTTCGCATAGAAGAAATCCACCCCCAGCCCAGCTTGCACTTCGCGATTGCGAAGCACAAAACATCAGTGTACCAGAAACAGCAACACACCAGATTTTTCCTAAGTCTCAAACTACTCGTGGCCTACCCGGAACTCATCTGAGCCCTCGGAGCTCCAAACAGAACATGCACACAAGTCTAAAAACATCATAAGGACTGGCTCGTGAAATTAAATCGCCAAAATAACACCTAGAACTTTGAATTTAGCACCAAAACCTATGAACTTCTCAAGAACACTTTAAAATTACTATTTTCTCAACAAAGGTACGAATCATGTCAAATCAGTTCTGTTTCTCACCAAATTTCACAGATAAGGTATAAATATCATAAAAGACCTGTACCAGGATCCGGAACCAAAATACGGGACCGATACTAAGAATACCAAACATTAAGCAAATTCTTTAAAATCATTAATTTTCAATCTTTCAATTTTAGTCAAAAATTCATTTCTCGAGTTAGGGATCTCGAAATTCGATTTCGGACATAGCCCCACATCCCATATTTTAATAAGGATCCATCGGGACCGTCGAAACACGATTCTGGATCTATTTACTCAAAACGTTGACCGAAATAAACTAAAATCACTTTTAAAGGCAAAATATTATTATTTCTTCAATTTTCCACATACAAGCTTTTCAGAAACTCGCCCGGACTTCACACACAAATCGAGGAGGATAAAAGTGAGATTTTTAAGGGTAAAGAGCACAGAATACTGTTCTAAAATACAAGATGACACTTTGGGTCATCACAATCTCGGACATAGAAAGGTACCTGAACTGGCGAATTACTAGGGGTATCTACACCGCATGTCCGACTCGGACTCCCAAGTAGCTGCCTCAACAGGCTGACCTCTCCACTGCACTCAAACTGAATGATAACTCTTAGACCTCAACCTGCAAACATATCGGTCTAGAATAGCTACCGGCTCCTCCTCATAAGTCAAATCCTTGTCCAACTGGACATAGCTGAAATCTAACACGTGGGACGGGTCACCATGATACTTCCGGAGCATGGACACATGAAATACTGTATGAACTGATAATAACCCTGGAGGCAACTCAAGCCTATAAGCCACCTCTCCCACTCTATCGAGAATCTCAAAAGGCCCGATGTATCTAGGGCTCAACTTACCCTTCTTTCCAAACCTCATGACACCATTCATGGGTGATACCCGTAGCAACACTCTCTCCCTGACCATGAATACCACATCACGAACTCTACGGTCGGCATAGCTCTTTTTCCTGAACTGAGCTGAGCGAAGTCGATCCTGGATAATGTTGACCTTGTCCAAGGCCTCATGTACTAAATCTGTACCCAACAACCGAGCCTCTCCCGGCTCAAACCATCCAACTGACGACCTACATCGTCTACCATATAATGCCTCATAGAGACCCATCTGAATGCTCAATTGGTAGCTGTTGTTGTAGGCGAACTCTGCAAGGGACAAGAACTGATCCTCCGATCCTCCGAAGTCTATAAACAAGCGTGGAGCATATCCTCCAAGATCTTAATAGTACGCTCAGACTGCCCATCCGTCTGAGGATGAATTGTTGTGCTCAACTTAACCCGCGTACCCAACTCACATTGTACTGCCCTCAAAAAGTGCGAGGTAAACTGCGTACCTCAATCAAAAATGATAGACACGGGCACACCGTGAAGATGGACGATCTCCCAAATATAAATCTTTGCCAATCGCTCCGAAGAATAGGTAACTGCCACAGGAATGAAGTGCGCTGACTTAGTCAGACTATCCACAATGACCCATACGGTGTCGAACTTCCTCTGAGTTTATGGGAGCCCAACAACAAAGTCCATAGTGATGCGCTCCCACTTCCACTTAGGAATCTCCATCTGCTGAAGCAAACCACCGGGTCTCTGATGCTCGTACTTCACCTGCTGACAATTCAGGAATCGAGCTACATAAGCAACTATATCCTTTTTCATCCTCCTCCACCAATAATGCTGTCGCAGGTCCTGGTACATCTTGGCGACGCCCGGATGAATAGAATACTGAGAACTATGAGCTTCCTCAAGGATCAACTCATGAAGCCCATCAACATTAGGCACACACACGCGACCCTGCATCCTCAAAACTCCGTCATCTCCATCAGTAACCTGCTTGGCACCATCATGCCGAACTGTGTTCCTAAGGACCAACAAATGAGGGTCGTCATACTGCCGATCTATGGTACGCTCAAACAAGGAAGGCTGAGCGACTGTGCAAGCTAGAACACAACTGGGCTCTGAAATATCCAACCTCACAAATTGGTTGGTCAAAGTCTGGACATCTGAAGCTAGCGGCCTCTCATTAACTGGAATGAACACAAGGCTGCCCATACTCACTGCCTTCCTACTCAATGCATCGGCCACCAAATTGGCCTTTCTCGGATGATACAATATGGTGATATCATTGTCTTTCAATAGCTCCAACCATCTCCTCTGCCTCAAATTAAGATCCTTCTGCTTGAACAAATACTGAAGGCTGCAACGATCCGTGAAAACCTCACACGACACGCTATAAAGATAGTGCCTCCAAATCTTAAGCGCCTGAACAATGGCTGCCAACTCTAAATCATGAACAGGGTAAATCTTCTCATGAACCTTCAACTGCCGAGATGCATATGCAATCACCCTGCCCTCCTGCATCAATACCGCTTCGAGCCCAACATTGAATGCATCACAATATACCGTATAAGATCATGAACCTGTGGGCAATACCAACACCGGCGCTGTAGTTAAAGCTGTTGTGAGCTTCTGAAAGCTCGCCTCACACTCGTCCGACTATCTGAATGTGGCACCTTTCTGTGTCAATCTGGTCAATGAGGCTGTTATAGATGAAAACCCCTCCACAAATCGACGATAGTAACCCGCCAAACCAAGAAGCTCATAATCTCCGTAGCTGAAGTAGGTCTAGGCCAGTTCTAGACTGCCTCATTCTTCTTAGGATCTACCTGAATACCCTCTGCTGATACGACGTGACCTTATAAGGTGATTAAATCCAACCAAAACTCGCACTTCAAAAACTTAGAATACAACTGACTGTCCCTCAAAGTCTGTAGCACTATCCTGAGGTGCTGCTCATGCTCCTCCCGACTGCGAGAGTATATCAAGATGTCATCAATAAACACAATCACAAAGGAATCTAGATAAGGATTGAACACTCGGTTTATCAAGTCCATGAAATTTACTGGGGCATTAGTCAACCCAAAAGACATCACTAGAAACTCATAGTGCCCATACCGCGTCCGAAAAGCTATTTTAGGGACATCGGATGCCCTAATCCTCAACTGATGGTAGCCAGATCTCAATTCAATCTTCGAAAACACTTTGTCACCCTGAAGCTGATCAAATAAATCATCAATCCTTGGCAACGTATACTTGTTCTTGATAGTGACTCTGTTTAACTGCCCATAATCTATACACATCCTCATCGACCCATCCTTCTTCTTGACGAACAAAACCGGTGCACCCCAGGACGAGACACTAGGTCTAATAAATCCCTTATCAAGTAAATCCTGCAACTTTTCCTTCAACTCTTTCAACTCTGATGGGGCCATCCGGTATGGCAGAATAGAAATGGGTTGAGTGCTCGGAGCCAAATCAATGCAAAAGTCAATATCCCTGTCAGGTGGCATTCCCGGCAGGTCTACAGGAAATACCTGTGGAAACTTGCGAACAATAGGCACAGAATCCATAGAGGGAACCTCAACACTAGAATCAAGAACATAAGCCAAATAGGCCAAACACCCCTTCTCGACCATATGCCGAGCCTTTATATAAGAAATAACCTTGCTGGTAGAATGGCCAGGAGTTCCCCTCCACTCCAATCGAGACAACCCCAACAAGGCTAATGTCACTCTCTTAGCGTGACAGTCCAATATAGAGCGATAAGGTGATAGCCAAACCATACCCAATATAACAACAAAATCAACCATATTAAGGAGCAGAAGGTCTATATTGGTCTCAAAACTCCCAATAGTGACCACACACGAACAATATACATGATCTACAACAATGGCATCCCCCACGGGCATGGACACATATACAGGGGCGCTCAAAGAATCACGGGGCACAACCAAACATGAATCAAAATAATATCACACATAGGAGTAAGTATACCCCGGATCAAATAGAACTGAAGCATCTCTACTACAAACTGAAACAGTACCTGTAATAACATCATCGGATGACTCAGCCTCAGGTCTGGCTGGAAAGTCATAACATCGGGGCTGGGCCCCACCACTCTGAACCATGTCTCTGGGATGACCTTTAACTCGCGAGACTCCACCTCTAGCGGCCTGACCTCCACCTCTAACCATATGACCCCTACCTCTGACTACCTGACCTCTACCTCTGGCTGGCTGGGCAGGTAGTGCAGCTACTGGTGCCGGAACCATGGCACGAGAACTCTGGTGATGTGAACTACTCGATGCATGAGGGCAATATCTAGAAATTTTCCTTGGATCACCACAAGTATAACAAGACCTCGACTGCTGGCCGGCAAACTGACCCTGTCAACCTGAATAACCACCTTGGAAACTCTGGAGGGGAGGTGCACTGATAGGCGTTGGTGGTGCACTGTAGGTTGGTTGATTAGAATAAGGCATATAAGATCCACGACCACCTGGGGCACCGTGGGATGCCTGGAGTGTTGAATGAAATGGCTTGGAAGGATGGCCTCTAGCATAAGTATCCCCACCTCCAGATGAGGTACCGCTGAATCCGCCGGAATGACGAGGTCTCTTATCTGACCCCTCACCTCCCTGTCCAAGAACCATCTCGACTCGTCTGGCCACATTGGCCGCATCCTGGAAAGAAATCTCACTCCCTGTCTCCTTAGCCATCTGTAATCTAATAGGTTGAGCAAGACCTTCAATAAAACTCCTCACCCGCTCTCTCTCTGTGGGAAGCAAAAGAATAACATGACGGGCCAAATCCACAAAACGAGTCTCATACTGAGTAGCAGTCATGCTGCCCTGCTAGAGACGCTCGAACTATCGGCGGCGCTCCTCCCTCAAGGTGAAAGGCAGAAACTTCTCTAAGAAGAGATGTGAGAACTTGCCCCAAGTAAGAGCAGGCGACCCAGATGGTCAGTTCAATAAATAATCTCTCCACCATTTCCTGGCGGAACCAGTTATCTGAAAAGCAGCAAAGTCGACCCCATTGGTCTCCAATATACCCATGCCCTGAAGACCTAATGACAGGTATCAAGGTACTCCTGAGGGTCCTCTGAAGTGGCACCACTGAAATGAACTGAGAAAAGCTTGGTAAACCTATCCAATCTCCACAAGGCATCGGAGGACATAACTGACCCATCAATGGGCTGTGCCGCAGCAACCGGTTGAACCACTCCAACTGCATGAGCTGCTGGAGTATGAAACTAGGGAGACATCTGCTCTGGAGTGTGAGTAGAAGGAGTCTGGACTCCTCCTCCAGTCTGAGATACGGCTGGTGCCATGGGATTTGCGCCAGTCTGGGACACACTCTCCATAAGGACCACTAATCGGACCAAAGCATCCTGTAGCACCGGGGTGGCAATAAACTCAACTGGGACCTGAGTTGGTCCGGCAGGAACGATCTAAGCTGGAATATCCTCATCGAACTCTACCTGAGGCACCGCAGCTAGGGCTGCTGCTCAGGCCCTGGGCTGAGCCCTGCCCCTGCCTTGACCTCTGGCACGGCCTCGGCCTCGACCCCTGCCTCTCGTAGGAGCTGCTGCTGGAGAATCCGACTGCTGATTAGCAGAGGAAGCGGTACATGATCTCACCATCTGAGAGAGAGTAAGAATAAGAGAATTCAATCAGCATTGAGGTAACAAAATCGCATGACAGAGTTGAATAAAAGCGAAATTTGTTCCTAAATTACATAGCCTCTGTGAGATAAGTACACACGTCTCCGTACCGATCCCCCAGACTCTACTAAGCTTGTTCGTGAATTGTGAGACCTAAGCAACATAGTGCTCTAATACCAACTTGTAACGACCCGAAATCCCACCATCGGGACCGTTGTGGCACCTAACGTTGCACTCGCTAGGCAAGCCAACATTAGAGATTTACAACATAAAAATCTTAAAACTTGCGACGAATTACTAAAATTCAACACATGATAAATTAATAAAGAAACAAAAATTCATAACAACACCGCGCATATGATTATATATATCTATCTACCCATGATCTGGAGTCACAACTCACAGACTACTATGAGTTTTCTACAAGTATTTGGCTGAAGGAAAAATGTACAACTGTTTATGAACCAAAGAAAAATAGTAAAATGATTAGATAGGAGGGGACTCCAGGAATCTGTGGACGTCAGCAGATCTACCTTGGGTCTCCGGGTAAAGAAGTCAACAGCGTAGCTCGGAATCAGCTCGAACCAACATCTGGATCTGCACAAAAAGTGCAGAGTGCAACATCAGTACAATCGATCTCATGTACTGGTAGGTGTCAAGCCTAACCTCGTCGAAGTAGTGATGAGGCTAGGACAAGACACCCACATATAACCTGTGCATAATAATCATACAAGTAGCAAAATTAGTAATAAAAGTGACAGAACAGGCAATAATGGGAAGGGGACATGCTGAGGGGTTCACAATGTAAGGAAGAAGAAACAGGGATAAGACAGAATCAATCAATATGCCTTAAACGAAATATATAAGTAAAAACAGTAAAGAAAATTTCACGGCATCTTCGTGCTTTTACTCTCAAGCTCACCATATGAATAATAGAACGGCACGACATCACTCTTCGTGCATCAACTCTCTCATAATATAACACGGCATCACCCTTCGTGCATTATCACTCCCAAGACATGGAACGACATCACCCTTCGTGCATTATCACTCACAAGACATGGCACGACATCACCCTTTGTGCATTAGCACTCACTCACAAACATTGCACGTCATCACCCTTCATGTTTTGCACTCTTCCTTACCAAAACAAAGATCAATAACAACAGAGAGACAGAGATATCATAAATCAGTCTTACTTCAATATTCAATAACACAATACCAATCTCGAACTTGATTCAATACTCAACGATTACCAATTTCAGTCAAAATAAGATGAGAGTAGCCCAACATAGCAATTAGCTAAGCTCAACATGAACAAATTGATTAGAGGATACAATAGTTACAAGAATAGTATTCACTCGCATGCTATGACTCGACATCAACACATAGGTTCTCGTCACCTCACCTATATATTGTACTCAATAACCAAACATGTAGAAAGTACTCAATTAATACCTAATCCCTCAAACCAAAGTTAGACACGACACTTACCTCGATTCGTAGGCCACTCACTACTCAAGTACCGCTTTTCCTCTAGGATTCACCTCCAAACCACTCGTATCTAGTCATAATTAGCTTAATAACATCAATTATCACTAAAGAAATCAATTTCAATACAAAATTATAGAATTCTCGAATTTTCCCCCAAAAGTCCAAAAACTGACCCCGGGCCCACTTGGTCAAAACTCGAAGTTCTGACAAAAAATTGTATACCCATTCACCCCGAATCTGACCCAATATCGAGGTCTAAATTCCAAAATTTGCAAAATTCCCAATTCTCCAAAAATATCAAATTTCTACCCTTAAGGAACAAGATTTAGGACTAGGATTTCAATGAGTGATAATGGAAATTGAAGAAAACGAGTTAAGAAGTGCTAACCTATGATTTGGTGTTGAACCTCATCAAAACTCGCCCTAGGCCGAGTTCTAGTGATGAAAAATGAAATTGGGAAGAAGTCCCGTTTTTGTTCTATTTTGAAACTCATTGGATAGGTCTTCATCGCGTTCGCGAGAGACCTGTCGCGATTGCGATGCACAGCGGCTAGAAAGGCCTTCGACTTCGTGAAGAGCTGTATGTGTTCACGTAGGTCTGTCCCCTCTGACCTTCGCGTTCGCAAGCCTGGGCTCGCGTTCGCGTAGAACAACTCGAAGAATTCCCAGCCCTCATCCAATACACTACGCGTTCGCATCTAGCAGGTCGCGTTCGCGAAGAGCAAACCACCCAATTATCCACGTTCGCGACCCAAGCCTCGAATTCGCGTAGAGTAAATCCAACCCCATCCTAGCTTACACTTCGCGATCGCGAAGGAGAAAACATCAGTGCACCAGAAACAACAACACACCAGATTTTTTCTAAGTCTCAAACTACTCGTGGCCTATCCGAAACTCATCCGAGCCCTCGGGGCTCCAAAACAAACATGCACACAAGTCTATAAACATCACACGGACTTGATCGTGCGGTCAAATTGCCAAAATAACACCTCGAACTTCGAATTTAACACCAAAACCTATGCATTTCTCAAGAACACTCTAAAATTACTATTTTCTCAACAAAGGTCCGAATCACGTTAAATCAGTTCCGTTTCTCACCAAATTTCACAATCATATACAGACATGTACCGGGTTCCGAAACCAAAATATGGGTCCGATACCAACAAGATCAAACATTAAGCAAATTCTTTAAAATCATTAATTTTTAGTCTTTTAATTTTAGTCAAAAATTCATTTCTCGAGCTAGAGATCTCAAAATTCGATTCCGGGCATACGCCCATATCCCATATTTTATTACGGATCCACCGAGACCATCAAAGCACAGGACTGGGTCTGGTTACTCAAAACGTTGACTGAAATCAACTAAAATCACTTTTAAAGGCCGAAAATTATTATTTCTTCAATTTTCCACATACAAGCTTTCCGAAAACTCGCCGGACTGTGCACACAAACCGAGAAGGGTAAACGTGCGATTTTAAGGCTAAAAAGTGCAGAATAGAGTTCTAAAACACAAGATGACCCTTTGGGTCATCACAAAATTAATCATATCAATATACTAATCAAGGGTGGCGTCTAGCAACACTTAATGCACAGCTAAAATGAATTGTACAATTTACTCTCAAGAACCATGTAACGATCCGGCCGGTCATTTTGATAGTTAGAGCCCTGATCCCCTATTAACTGCTTCTCCCGTATCTATTCCTGCTATTGTGTCTTGCCGGGAGGGTTCGTTTTGGTTTTCGGAGTGCATTGAGACACTTAGTCTCTTAATTGGAAGCTTAAGTGAGAAAAGTCGACCGGATGGTGGGTAAACAACCTCAGGTTTGATTTTTGATGGTTCCGTTAGCTCCGTTAGGTGATTTTGGACTTAGGAGCGCGTCTGGAATGTGATTTAGAGGTCCGTAGTAGAATTAGGCTTGATTTGGCAAAATTGAAAATTTTGGCGATTTTGGTCGGTAGTGAAAATTTTGGTATCAGGCTCGGAATGGAATTCTGGAAGTTGAAGTAGGTTTGCAGTTTCATTTTTGACTTGTGTGAAAAATTTGAGGTCATTCGAACGATATTTGATATGTTTCGACGTCGTTTGTAGAATTTAGAAATTTCAAAGTTCATTAGGCTTTAATACGTGGGAAATTGGTGTTTTGATGTTATTTTGAGTGATTCGAAGGCTCGACTAAGTGCGTATGGTTTTTTAAGATTGGTTGGTAAGTTTGGTTGAGGTCCCGGGGGCTTCGGTGAGTTTCGGATGCTTAACGGGTGAAAACGTTGACTTAGAAGAGTTTCTGGTGTGCTGGTTCTAGTGTTTTCGCACCTGCGGTGGCGGAACCGTAGGTGCGGGGTCACATGTGAGGACGACCAATCACAGAAGTTGGATTTGGAAGGGTGTTCTGGGGTCGCAGGTGCGAGGTAAATTCCGTATCGGCGATGCCCGCAGATGCGAGTGAGAGAACGAAGGAGTGGTCTGGGACTGCAGAAGCGGACAATGGACCGCAGGTGCGCACACGCAGGTCGACCTCTTGATTGCAGAAGCAGACGAGGTGCATTAAGTGAAATCTGCACCTGTGATGGAAATTTTGCAGGTGCGGGATCGCACATGCGTTCTTGGGATTGTAGAAGCGAAAAACGCAGGGCAGAAAAAAGGAGAATTTCGAGGGTTTTGAGTTCATATCACGAAATTCAATTAGGAGCTCGATGGGAGGCAAAATTTTGAGATATTTTCTAAGGAATTCATTGGGTAATTATCCTAAACTCCTTTATGATTACATCCCACTAATCTATTCTTGAATTCATCCTTTAATTTCGGATTTTGGGTGAAAAATTGGGGAAAATTGAGAAAATGTTTTTAGGCCGAATATTGGGGTTTTGATCAACATTTCTGTATCAGATTTGAGTAATTTAGGTACGAGTGAACGCGTGAGTGAATGGGTGTTCATATTTTGTGACTTTTACCTGATTCCGAGACATGGGTACGGCGAGACTTTTTGAGCGATTTTCCAATTTCTTGCTTTAACTTTGATTACGTTCCCTAGATCAGTTTCTTGTAGTTATATTTATGTTATGTATTTTGTTTTGGCTAGATTTGGGCCATTCAGAGTCAGATATTCGTGGAAAGAGCATTGTTTCGGGTTGATTTGAGCTTGGTTCCAGGTAAGTGGCTTGTCTAACCTTGTGTGGGGGAACTCTCCTTAGGATTGATACTATTGTTGTTATATGAGCGTCGTGTACGTGAGGTGACGAGTACGTACACGGGGTATTTATTGTAAAAACCCGATTTTCCATAAAAAGTAACTTGTTTCTCCTCTTATTTGGACTTTAAGCTTGTGTAACATTCTGTTAGACTAAGAAAGTGTGCCTACTTGCCTTAACTGTTTACTTGAACTACGTGCAGCATGTTTAGTGGTTTTACTTGCCTTCCTTAACTTGTACTTAGGATAAATTGTAGGACTTCGTGCCATGATTATTGAATCTTTGTTTGGCTGCATATTTACTTAGGACTACGGAATGTTATTCTGGGAGATCCCCTTGTATTACATATTTACTTTGGGACTATGGAACGGTATTCCGGGAGATCCCCCTGTACTTAATATTTACTATGGGACTACGGAACGGTATTCCGGGAGATCCCCCCTGTCTTGCATATTTACTTTGGGATTATGGAGCGGTATTCCGGGAGATCCCTTATTGAATTGTTGTGTTCTGAGCTGTTGTTTCTCTACGATTCTTTTCCTTGTTACATTTCAGTCTTTATTACTGTGATATTCCCTTTTTTGCTTTGCTTTATTATATATATATGTTCCGGTAGGGCCCTGACCTGACCTCGTCACTATTCGACCGAGGTTAGGCTTGGCACTTACTAAGTACCATTGTGGTGTACTCATGCCCTTCCTGCACATGTTTTTCATGTGCAGATCCTGGTACATCTTATCCGCCTCATCATTATTACAACCGCAACAGCTTACCGTACACTTCAAGGTACATCTGCACGCACCCGCAGATCCTCGGTGTCCCCCTCTATCCCTTATACGATTTTCCCTCCTTTATCTATTTAGAAACTATTTATAGGAGACAGTTAGAAAAAATTTCTTAGAGCTTGTGACTCGTGATTCTGGGTTTTGGGAATACTTTTCATATTTGAGTGTTGGTTTTAGTTGTACATGCCGAGCGACATCCTTATCAGTACATTATATCTATTGAAGTTAGTTGTAATTATTGCTTGATTTCTGTTATTTCGAGTTTTATTAGGCTTACCTAGTCATAGCGACTAGGTTCCATCACAACGTCTTATGGAGGGAGGAATGGGTCATGACAAGTTGGTATCATAGCCTCGGGTTCATAGTTATCGTGAGTCACAAGCTGATTTATTTGAGTCTCGCGGATCGGTACAGATGCGTCCGTACTTATCTTTGAGAGGCTATGAAACTGTTAAGAACAATCATACTTCTTTGATTTCCTTGTCGTGTGAGTTATTGACATCAAATTCTAAAATTCTCTATTCTAATCTTTCTCACAGATGGTGAGGACCCGTACCAGGAGATACGATGAACAAGAACCCGAGCCCCCTACCGGAGCCGCCAGAGGCCGGTGTCGAGATAGGGGACCACCATGCGTTGTAGCCAGAGCACCCGTGTAAGCTGCTACAGAGGATCCCCTAGCAGCTCGAGCTGGAGGACAAACATCAAAGGTTCCTATTGCTGCTCCAATCCTCCAGGAGACTCTAGCCCAGTTCATGAGCATGTTCAGCACTTTAGCTTAGGCTGGATTGATCCCGATAGCTCCCGCCACATCTCAGGCTAGGGGAGGGGCACAAACTGCTGCAGTGTGATGACCCAAGGGGTCATTTTATAAATTTAGATTCCGTTCCATGCTTAATATCCATAAAAAGACTAATTTTAAATACCTCGATTTGCGTGCACAGTCTGGGCGTGAAACCGGAAAGCTTTTATGCGAAAATATGAGAAATAGTGATTTCTAGAATTTAAATTTGATAAAAGTTGACTTTAGTCAATATTTTGAGTAAATGGACACGGATCCGTGTTCCGACTATCCAGGGAGGTCCGCAGTAAAATATGGAACTCGGGCGTATGCCCGAAAATGAATTCCGAGGTCCTAAGCCTTAGAAATCAATTTTTGAAAGAAATTATTTTGCTGAAATATTTATGAAATAAAGAAAAGAATTAATGTTTGAAATTTTTGGTATCGGGCCCGTATTCTGGTTCCAGAGACTGGAATAGGTTTGTTATGATGTTTAAAGGTTAACTGTGAAATTTGATGAAAAATAGAGTTCGTTTGACGTGATTCGGACGTCCGATTGAAAAGTTATGAACTATAAGAGTTCTTGATGAAAATGATGAGTTTTGAGGTTTAATTCATAGTTTTACGTGTTATTTTCATAATTTGATCGCACGAGCAAGTCTGTATGATGTTATTAGACTTGCGTGCATGGTTGGTTTTGGAGCCCCAAGGGCTCGGGTGAGTTTCGGATAGGCCACAGGATGTTTTGAACTTAAGAAAAATTGATGGTTTTCTATTTTCTGGTGCCCAGTAAATTAGTGCTACGTGATCGCATAACCTTCTCCGCAGATCGCATAGTGTAGATCGTGGGGGTATTTTCTTGTTCTATGCGATCGCATTTTGTTAATTTGCTGGGGGACAACTTTTGTTCTATGCGATCGCATAATTTCTTCTGCGGTCTCATTTTGTTAATTTGCTGGGGGACAACTTTTGTTCTATGCGATCGCATAATTTCTTCTGCGGTCTCATTTTGTTAATTTGATGGGGGACAACTTTTGTTCTATGCGATCGCATAAATTCTTCCGCGATTGCATAGTGTTAATTTGTCGGGGACAACTTTTGTTCTATGCGATCGCATAAATTCTTCCGCAATCGCACATTGAAAATTTCAGGGGGTATTTTTTTATTCTATGCGATCGCATCCCTTCTTCCGCTATCGCATTGAAGGCCGGCCCAGTCATGTAAATACACTGTTAAACACAGACATAACCTATTTTTCAACCACTTTTCGAACTACCAAGCCGTAGAGACGATTTTCTTCAACAATTATCATCTCCAAGTCATAGGTAATCAATTCTAAACCTTGTTCTTTCAATTCCTTACTGTTTTTCATCACTTTTAAAGCAAAAACTAAGAATTTTCATGGTAAAAATTGAGGGTTTGGGTAGAATTAGGAAATTTTGTAAAAATCAATTTTTTACATCGAATTAAGGTCGGATTTCAAAACTACTAGTTTATATGGGTGAATGGGTGAATGGGTGAATGAGTAAACATAATTTGGTCCGAACCCCGAGTTTTGACCAAGCGGACCGGGGGTCGGGTTTTCACTTTTTTTGAGAAAACTTAGGAAAAGCCATGTTTTTTAATAAAGTTAGTTCCTTTAGCATAGATTGATGATATTGAGTTATTTATGATTAGATTCGAGCAAGTTAGAGGTGAATTCAAAAGGGAAAGCAGTTTTTGAGCCGTGAGTGGCCTACGAAATTGAGGTAAGTGTTTGGTCTAACTTTGACTTGAGGGAATAGGAATCCCCACTTATTTCCTATGTGAATTTGCATGTGTATGGTGTATAGGTGAGGTGACGAGTATCTATACACCACCAAATGGTCTGTTAAACATGATCCCTTTTCTCGTTCCCAATTTAATTTATTCTTGTCTTAATTGTTCTATGTTCATTTTTGTTTCCATGATTACTTGGCCTTATTATTTTGTTATCAAATATTGTTGTGGTTATTTTTGAAGGAGTATTGGTTGTTTTGGATGGTTCCCTTCGTAGAGGTTAGGCTCGACACTTACTCAGTACATGGGGTCGGTTGTACTGATACTACACTCTGCACTCTTTTGTGCAGATCCAGGTACCGGCCAACTGTAGAGATATTTAGAGCGGTTATTCAGTTACGCGGAGACACGAGGTATATCTTCCGGCGTCCGCAGATCCAGAGAATCTTCTCCCATTTTTATAAAACTGTTTTATTATATTCAGGACAATTGTACTATTTCTTTCAGCCCAGTATTTGTAGTATTCTTTAGTAGTTCGTGAATTGGGACACCAGACTCTGGGGTAGTTCTAGATTTATTTATATGATTAGTTTCGTGGATCATTTTGATCAATTAATATTTATTTCTCTTTATTATATTGGGGATCATTCATTAAAAGTCAATAGACTCAGTTTACTTTAGATTATTTATTATGTCTAAATGGATAAATAATGCAAAGTAGTTAATTGAATTCTAACATTGGCTTGTCTAGAAAGTGTGGTATTAGGCGCCATCACGATCTCTAAGGTTGGGAATTTGGGTCATGACACACAGCCAGTACTCTAGAGCAGAGGGTCCAGGTTGATCGGGCCCTAGAGTTTATTCCTATGCCACCAGTGGCTCAGGTTTAGCTTGAGATCAGGGTAGTTGCTTCTAAGGCAGAGCAGCTTAGACTTGAGAGGTACACGAATTACCACCCACCTAAATTCAACAGATTAGCTTCAGAGGATGCTCAGGGTTTTCTAGAGGAGTGTCATCGTATCCTCCGTACAATGGGCATAGCGGAGACGAGTGGGGTTTCATTTATCATTTTCCAGCTGAGAGGAGCAACCTATCAGTGGTCGCGTGCCTATGAGCTTAGTAGTCCAGATGAGGCTAGGGGTGGGCATATTTCGGTCGGAACCGAATAAACCGACCGAACCAAATTTTTTTTTATTTCGGTTTCGATTATTCGGTTTGTTCGGTCGGTTTCGGTTTAAATTTTTAAAATTTCGGTTTTTCGTTTCGGTTTTTGGTTATGAAGTTATTTAGTTCGGTTAACCGAAAAACCGAATTATTAGCATATAGGTTCTTGAAGTTATATATAGGCTAAGCCCATAGGTAATAAATTAATACTATTAGGTCCAATCTATCAAAGACTCAACCCAATTAAGTAAGTCCATCAACTTCCCAATCTTAAAGACTTTCACTCTACTAAAACTTCCATAGCATATATGATAGATACCAGGAGGATTTCACACGGAGTTATAATTTACGCTATGTTTGAATTTTATGATCCATAATAGTGTGCAAAGTTTAGTCTATTTTTTTTTATAAATAGAATATTTCCAACAATTTCGAAGTTTTGGAAAAAATAACAAATTCGCCGGTCCTATTATTACATAGAAGGATCCCAATATGATAATGTTCAAACCGAAAACCGAACCGAAATTAGAAAAATCGAACTGAACCGAACTTATTTCAGTTCGGTTTCGGCTACTACTTTTACAAAACCAAAAACCGAATAACCGAACCGAATTTCTTCAAACCGAACCGAACCGACCGAACGCCCACCCCTAGATGAGGCAGCCTCACTCACTTGGACTTAGTTCTCAGATATGTTTTTGTGTCAGTATTTCCCTCAGAGCCTCAGGGATGCTTGGCGTGTGGAGTTTGAGTAGTTGCGCCAGGGTTCTATGACGGTGACAGAAGATGCAGTCCATTTCAGCGAGTTGGCTCGACATGCACCGGCCTTGGTTGCCACAGTTAGGGAGAGGGTTTGTCGCTTCATTGAGGGACTCTACCCCAGTGTCAGAGCTAGTATGGTCAGGGAGTTGGAGATGGATATCTCTTATCAGCAGGCCGTGAGTATTGCCAGGAAAGTGGAGGATATGCTTGCTTGGGACAGAGAGGAGAGAGAGGCCAAGAGGTCTCGAGAGACTGGTTATTACTCTAGAGCTCGCGCCCAGCAGCTCTCCATGGTAGGGATTTTGTGAGTCTCCCTATTCATTCAGCTATTCCACCCGCCAGTGGTATTCCAGCTCCTCCCATGCCTCAGGAGCCTTATTATGCACCACTAATATCCAGTGTGCCTGCTGCTCGAGGTGCTATTAGTGACCAGTCCAACAAATCTCGAGTCAGTCACAACAGCCACATCCTCTGATGGGTTATTTTGAGTGTGATGATACTCGTCATATGGCGAGGGATTGCCCCATGCTTAGGAAGGGTGTACCTCTACAGACTTCTCAGTCATCACATGCTCTACGAGGTCCTCCGGCCATGCTTCCAGCACCAGGTGCCGCCCCACCTACTCTGCCAGCTTGAGGTGGAGGTCGGGGAGGTCGAGGTCGCCCTAGAGGGAGAGGTCAGGCCAGGTATTATGCCCTTCCAGCTCGTTTAGAGGCAGTTTCTTTAGACTCTGTTATCACATGTATTTTTACAGTCTGTCATAAAGATGCGTCAGTATTATTCGACCCAAACTCTACGTATTCCTATGTGTCCTTTTATTTTGTTTCATATTTGGGGGGTATCTCGGGATTCTTTAAGTTCCCCTGTTTATGTATCTACTCATGTGGGAGATTCTCTTATTGTGGACCGCATATATCGGTCGTGTTTGATTGCTCTTAGTGGTTTTGGGACCAGAGCCAATTTATTATTGTGAAGCATGGTATATTTTGATGTTATCTTGGGCATGGACTGGTTGTCGCCCCATTATGCTATTCTTGATTGTCACGCTAAAAGCGTGACGCTGGCTATGCCAGGCTTACCACGATTAGAGTGGAGGGGGTACCTTAGAGTATACTCCCCGCCGGGTTATTTCATTTCTTAAGACTCAGCGAATGGTTGAGAAGGGGTATGATGCGTATTTGGCCCATGTGAGAGATGTCAGTGTTAATACCCCTACAGTTGAGTCCCAGTAGTGAGGGACTTTCTAGATGTGTTCCCAGTTGACCTTCCGAGCATGCCTCCTGTGAACAACTAATTTTAGACCACCCCCAAATTCAATATTATTTTGGTGTAAATATTTCTTTTCGGTCTAATCTTAATATTAAATTTTTATCTTACTCTTAGTAGAATTTATTTATAAAAAAAAATAAAAAAATATTCACATTCTTAGAGTACAAATTTTATTTTTATTTTTTATAAAAAATAGAATGTTAATAAGTAAGCTATAGAATCTGTCTTAGTATCATTTAAAGTATATATAAATATTTAATTTTCCTATAATATAAGAAATTTTGGTTAATATTCTTATCTTTATAATTTAATTAATCAAAAACAAAAAAAGAAGAAATTTAATAGATAAAGTTGTTTTAAAAAATATCTGATTTTTTGTTTTATATTTTTATTTGACTAATCCCATTATCCCCACTTTTCTCACCCACTCCCCCACCTTTCACATCTTTCTCTCACATTGCAAACACACTCACACCCCCCACCAACTCTCACGTTTCTCACCCTTACTTTCCACTTCCCCCACTCTTCTTTTCCATCAACACACACACCAACACATTAACTTCCCCACTCATACACTTTATATAAGAAAAAAGAAAAGAAAAAAAAAGGAGGACAATCATTAGACCCCTGAGAAGGAGAACTCCATACACACGCAGAGAAGAAAAATAAAACAACGGACTTCCCCTCACAAAAAAATCTGGCGTCGCACACCATTAGAAAGGAGAACAACGACTTATCCTTCAAAAATAGTAGCAACCGTCCAAACATGGAGATTAGCTGAGGACTGTTGACTGCTCGTGAGGTTCAAGTCCGTTGGTTCCGAATCAATTTCTACTGTTGTCTTGCTCGTTTGCTGCTGGATGTTCGAACTCCTTCGCCAATTTTGCTTGTAATAGCTTCCGAACAGAAGTAATAGAAAAAGCTTTTATTCAGGTTCAACTCTTTGTCTCTTATTTTGAAGGTGTGATTAAATGATGATGAGAGCCGGGGGTTTAAATGGATTAAAAATTATTTAAGTCTTTGGTCTATGTTGAAAGAGAATACTAGTTTCTGAATTTGTTTACTGATTCCAATAGCCGAGTAAAC
>ML413376.1:0-79169 GCA_005239525.1 Nicotiana knightiana
CTGTATAACCTACTCAGATGCATCGTTGAATTATATATACGTTATAGTATTACAATGAAGTGTATGTGTGTTATATATACACATGAAGTGCTAATAATTAAAGAAAAAATATAATTTAATATTTTTTTTAAAATAGCGACCAACGTTGGTCGCTTTTCCTAATTTCAGACACAAAAACGGGTTTCCCACCATTTCTCTTATTTCTTCCCCAAAAATTTTCCTAACTCTCTCTTTCCCTCCCCTTCTCTATTTCACTCACCCAAATCCCATCCCCCACCCCGCGCCACCACCNGTTTATGCTGTGTTATTTATTATGTAGTTTCCTATGCTACGACTTTGGTGTATTTGTTTTTGATAATTTTTATTTTATGTTGCATCTGTTAAATAGGGGTTTTCCTTCTATGATTCGGTGAAATCATAGAAGGATTAGGGTTTAGGTCTTGTTCTAATTAGTTTTGTTAATTAATATTATTAACTAATTAGTTTAGTTAGTGTTGTATTTAGTTTAGTTAGATTTGTATTATACTTTGTATTGTCTTCATAACTAATTAGAATTTAGGGTTTAGGATAAGAATTAAATTTTTGGATATGAATTGGAATTTTTGTGTATGAATTGAACTTTTAGGATATGAATTGAACCTTTAGGATCTGAATTGAGCCTTTTGGATATTAATTGAAATTTTTGGATACGAATTGGAAGTTTAGTTTATGAATTGAAATTTTAGGATATGAATTGAACTTTTAGGATATGAATTGAACCTTTCAGATATTAATTGAAATTCTTGGATACGAATTGGAAGTTTAGTTTATGAATTGAAATTTTAGGATATGAATTGAACTTTTAGTTTATGTATTGTAGTTTTAGTTTATAAATTGTAATTTTGGTTTATAAATTGGAATTTTTGTGTATGAATTGAGCCTTTAGGATATGAATTGAACCTTTAGGATATGAATTGAACCTTTCAGATATTAATTGAAATTCTTGGATACGAATTGGAAGTTTAGTTTATGAATTGAAATTTTAGGATATGAATCGGACTTTTAGTTTATGTATTGTAGTTTTAGTTCATGTATTGTAATTTTAGTTTATAAATTAGAATTTTTGTGTATGAATTGAACTTTTAGGATATGAATTGAGCCTTTAGGATATGAATTGAACCTTTAGGATATGAATTGAACTTTTGTGGATATGAATAAAAATTAGGATATGAATTGGACTTTTAGTTTATGAATTAAAATTTTTGGGTATGAATTGAACTTTTAGAATATGAATTGAGCTTTAAGGATATGATTGAGCCTTTAGGATATGAATTTAACCTTTAGGATATGAATTGAACCTTTTGGATATTAATTGAAATTTTTGGATATGAATTAGAAGTTTAGTTTATGAATTGAAATTTTAGGATATGAATTGGACTTTTAATTTATGTATTATAGTTTTAGTTTATGTATTGTAATTTTGGTTTATAAATTGGAATTTTTATGTTTGAACTGAACTTTTAGGATATGAATTGAGCCTTTAGGATATGAATTGAACCTTTAGGATATGAATTGAACTTTTGTGGATATGAATAAAAATTTTAGGATATGAATTGGACTTTTAGTTTATGAATTAAAATTTTTGTGTATGAATTGAACTTTCAGGATATGAATTGAGCCTTAAGGATATGAATTGAACCTTTAGGATATGAATTTAACCTTTTGGATATTAAGTGAATTTTTGGATACGAATTGGAAGTTTAGTTTATGAATTGAAATTTTAGGATATGAATTGGACTTTTAGTTTATGTATTGTAGTTTTAGTTTATGTATTGTAATTTTGGTTTATAAATTGGAATTTTTGTGTATGAATTGAGCCTTTAGGATATGAATTGAGCCTTAATGATATGAATTGAGCCTTTATGATATGAATTGAACCTTTAGGATATGAATTGAACCTTTTGGATATTAATTGAAATTTTTGGATACGAATTGGAAGTTTACTTTATGAATTGAAACTTTAGGATATGAATTGGACTTTTAGTTTATATATTATAGTTTTAGTTTATGTATTGTAATTTTGGTTTATAAATTACAATTTTTGTGTATAAATTGAATTTTTAGGATATCAATTGAGCCTTTAGAATATGAATTGACCCTTTAGGATATGAATTAAACTTTTGTGGATATGAATAAAAATTTTAGGATACGAATTGGACTTTTAGTTTATGAATTAAACTTTTTGTGTATGAATTGAACTTTTAGGATACGAATTGAGCCTTTAGGATATGAATAGAACCTTTAGGATATAAATTGAACTTTTGTGGATATGAATAAAAATTTTAGGATACGAATTGGACTTTTAGTTTATGAATTAAACTTTTTGTGTATGAATTGAACTTTTAGGATACGAATTGAGCCTTTAGGATATGAATAGAACCTTTAGGATATAAATTGAACTTTTGTGGATATGAATAAAAATTTTAGGATACGAATTGGACTTTTAGTTTATGAATTAAACTTTTTGTGTATGAATTGAACTTTTAGTATATGAATTGAGCTTTATGGATATGAATTGAACCTTTTGGATATTAATTAAAATTTTTGGATACGAGTTGGAAGTTTAGTTTATGAATTGAAACTTTAGGATATGAATTGGACTTTTAGTTTATGGATTGTAGTTTTAGTTTATGTATTGTAATTTTAGTTTATAAATTGGAATTTTTGTGTATGAATTGAACTTTTAGGATATGAATTGAGCCTTTAGGATATGAATTGAACCTTTAGGATATGAATTGAACCTTTTGGATATTAATTGAAATTTTTGGATACGAATTGGAAGTTTAGTTTATGAATTGAAATTTTAGGATATGAATTGGACTTTTAGTTTATGTATTGTAGTTTTAGTTTATGTATTGTAATTTTAGTTTATAAATTGGAATTTTTGTGTATGAATTGAACTTTTAGGATATGAATTGAGCCTTTAGGATATGAATTGAACCTTTAGGATATGAATTGAACTTTTGTGGATATGAATAAAAAATTTAGGATATGAATTGGACTTTTAGTTTATGAATTAAAATTTTTGTGTATGAATTGAACTTTAAGGATATGAATTGAGCCTTTAGGATATTAATTGAACCTTTAGGATATGAATTGAACCTTTGGGATATTAATTGAAATTTTTGGATACGAATTGGAAGTTTAGTTTATGAATTGAAATTTTAGGATATGAATTGGACTTTTAGTTTATGTATTGTAGTTTTAGTTTATGTATTGTAATTTTAGTTTATAAATTGGAATTTTTGTGTATGAATTGAACTTTTAGGATATGAATTGAGCCTTAAGGATATGAATTGAACATTTAGGATATGAATTGAACCTTTTGGATAATAATTGAAATTTTTGGATACGAATTGGAAGTTTATTTTATGAATTGAAACTTTAGGATATGAATTGGACTTTTAGTTTATGGATTGTAGTTTTAGTTTATGTATTGTTATTTTAGTTTATAAATTAGAATTTTTGTGTATGAATTGAACTTTTAGGTTATGAATTGAGCCTTTAGGATATGAATTGAACTTTTGTGGATATGAATAAAAATTTTAGGATACGAATTGGACTTTTAGTTTATGAATTAAAATTTTTGTGTATGAATTGAACTTTTAGGATATGAATTGAGCCTTTAGGATATGAATTGAACCTTTAGGATATGAATTGAACCTTTTGGATACTAATTGAAATTTTTGGATATGAATTGGAAGTTTAGTTTATGAATTGAAACTTTAGGATATGAATTGGACTTTTAATTTATGGATTGTAGTTTTAGTCTATGTATTGTAATTTTAGTTTATAAATTGGAATTTTTGTGTATGAATTGAACTTTTAGGATATGAATGGAACCTTTAGGATATGAATTGAACCTTTAGGACATGAATTGAAGTTTTGTGGATATGAATAAAAATTTTAGGATATGAATTGGACTTTTAGTTTATGAATTAAAATTTTTGTGTATGTATTGAACTTTTAGGATATGAATTGGACTTTTAGTTTATGAATTAAAATTTTTGTGTATGTATTGAACTTTTAGGATATGAATTGCGCGTTAAGGATATGAATTGAGCCTTTAGGATATGAATTGAACCTTTTGGATATTAATTGAAATTTTTGGATACGAATTGGAAGTTTAGTTTATGAATTGAAATTTTAGGATATGAATTGGACTTTTAGTTTATGTATTGTAGTTTTAGTTTATGTATTGTAATTTTAGTTTATAAATTGGAATTTTTGTGTATGAATTGAACTTTTAGGATATGAATTGAGCCTTTAGGATATGAATTGAACCTTTAGGATATGAATTGAACTTTTGTGGATATGAATAAAAATTTTAGGATATGAATTGGACTTTTAGTTTATGAATTAAAATTTTTGTGTATGAATTGAACTTTTGGGATATGAATTGAGCTTTAAGGATATGAATTGAGCCTTTAGGATATGAATTGAACCTTTAGGATATGAATTGAACCTTTTGGATATTAATTGAAATTTTTGGATACGAGTTGGAAGTTTAGTTTATTAATTAAAATTTTAGGATATGAATTGAACTCTTAGTTTATGTATTGTAGTTTTACTTTATGTATTGTAATTTTGGTTTTTAAATTGGAATTTTTGTGTTTGAATTAAACTTTTAGGATATGAATTGAGTCTTTAGGATATGAATTGAGCCTTAAGGATATGAATTGAGCCTTTAGGATATGAATTGAACCTTTAGGATATGAATTGAACCTTTTGGATATTAATTGAAATTTTTGGATACGAATTGGAAGTTTAGTTTATGAATTGAAATTTTAGGATATGAATTGGACTTTTAGTTTATGTATTGTAGTTTTAGTTTATGTATTGTAATTTTAGTTTATAAATTGGAATTTTTGTGTATGAATTGAACTTTTAGGATATGAATTGAGCCTTTAGGATATGAATTGAACTTTTATGATATGAATTGAACCTTTTGGATATTAATTGAAATTTTTGGATACGAATTGGAAGTTTAGTTTATGAATTGAAATTTTAGGATATGAATTGGACTTTTAGTTTATGAATTAAAATTTTTGTGTATGAATTGAACTTTTAGGATATGAATTGAGCCTTAAGGATATGAATTGAGCCATTAGGATATGAATTGAACCTTTAGGATATGAATTGAATGTTTTGGATATTAATTGAAATTTTTGGATACGAATTGGAAGTTTAGTTTATGAATTGAAATTTTAGGATATGAATTGGACTTTTAGTTTATGTATTGTAGTTTTACTTTATGTATTGTAATTTTTGTTTATAAATTGGAATTTTTGTGTATGAATTGAACTTTTAGGATATAAATTGAGCCTTTAGGATATGAATTGAGCCTTAAAGATATGAGTTGGGCCTTTAGGATATGAATTGAACCTTTAGGATATGAATTGAACATTTTGGATATTAATTGAAATTTTTGGATACGAATTGGAAGTTTAGTTTATGAATTGAAATTTTAGGATATGAATTGGACTTTTAGTTTATGTATTGTAGTTTTACTTTATGTATTGTAATTTTAGTTTTTAAATTGGAATTTATGTGTATGAATTAGAATTTTAGGATATGAATTGAGCGTTTAGGATATGAATTGAACTTTTAGGATATGAATTTAACTTTTGTGTTTATGAATAAAAATTTTAGGATATGAATTGGACTTTTAGTTTATGAATTAAAATTTTTGTATATGAATTGAACTTTTAGGATATGAATTGAGCCTTAAGGATATGAATTGAACTTTTGTGAATATGACTTGGACTTTTAGGATATGAATTGAGCCTTTAGGATATGAAATTGATCTTTAGGATCTGAATTGGACTTTTAGTTTATGTATTGTAATTTTAGTTTATAAATTGAAATTTTTGGATATGAATTGAGCCTTTAGGATATGAATTGAACCTTTAGGATATGAATTGAACTTTTGTGGATATGAATTATAATTTTAGGATATGAATTGAACATTTAGGATATGAATTGAAATGTTTGGATATGAATTGAACTTTTAGGATATGAGTTTAATCTTTAGGATATGGAATTAATTAACTAAAAAAAGATTAGGATATGAGTTAACTAAATTAATTTGTTCTTGTTTTATTTGTATAGATGGAACATCGTACTTGGATGTACAATAGGAATTATCCTAATTGGTGGGGATTGCGGGAGGATTTTGTAGAAAGGGTTGATGACTTTATTAGACATGCAATGAAATTTCCACCAAGAATAACTTGGATACAGTACCTGGCAGAGTGGGTCTTTAATTATTGTTCTCATTAGTGACAATGATGATGAGGAGACAATGACATGTGTTTCAAAAATGATGGTGTAGGTAGGAATTTAACATTTCCTAAATAGATAAAAGAAGTGGTTATAGAGGAATTCTCTACTTCATTTTCCAAGAGGAGATTTCTCCAAACTTCTCTTCCTTAGAGAAGCGTTTGGAAAATGAAGTAGAGAATTCCTCTATAACCTCTTATTTTATCAACTTAGGAAATGTTAAATTCCTACCTACACCATCACTGTTTGAAACACATGCCATTGCCATCTCATTATCATTGTCGCTAATGAGAACAACAATTGATCAAAGACACACTCTTCCAGGTACTGTATCCAAGTTATTATCTATATTCAAGTTCATCCTGAGTAATATTACTATGAGAATAATCACCAAAGCCCCCAGACAACTTTATGATGCCAATGAAGCAAGATGAGCTATTCAATGAGACTCATATTGTAAAGAAGAAGAAAGAGACTGATCCAGAGAGGTGGGTCGAGGGTCGAGCCACGACTGTACATGTAAGTTTTTTTACTTTTCATTAAGTATTTTGATTTACTAATTCAATGTAATTTTTCTTATAGGGTCGCTTCACAGCTGACGTGGAGGAATTCATACGCAGTCATCCACCTAATGAGTCGGGCGAGGCAATCCAACTTTCGGACGAGGATGCTGAAAGAACACTTAGTTTTATATACTTAGTTTTCCTTGAGTACTTTTATATACTTTGAACTAGACAATAAAACCGATTTTCGAATGGGCTTGTAATAACCATTAACTTAGTTCTGTTAGTTTAATGTGTTTTCTATTGAACTTTACTTTGTTGGTTTTAATGTTGTTGTTGTGTTGTTGTTGGTTTTGTTGTTGTTGTTGTTGCTTGTAATAGGGAATTTAGTATGGTGGCAGGTGGTGTAGCTGCCAAAACAGGCAGTTTCTGCCAAAATTATACCCAGAAAAGCGACCAAAGTTGGTCGCTTTTCTATTTTAAATTTTTTTTCCTGGGAAATAGCGATCAAAGTTGGTCGCTAGTTAAGCCAGATTAGCGACCAATTTTGGTCGCTTATGTATAAAAAAAATTAAATTCTATAAATTAGCAACTAACTGTGGTCGCTTATTTTTAAAAAAAATTTAAAAAAATTAAAAATAAGCGACCAACTGTGGTCGCTAAATTTATATTATTAAAATAATATAGCGACCAAAGTTGGTCTCTTTTTTTGATACCCGAAATATTTGGTCAATTTAACATAGAGAACAAAATTGATCGCTAATTAGCGACCAACTTTGGTCTCTATGGTAAAGGGACCAGCAAAATAGCGACCAAGCCTGTTTGGACGCATTTTGGTCGCTTTTCACTGTTTAGGGACCAACTTTGGTCACTTTTTGTGGTCGTTTTTTCCCGACTTTTTAGTAGTGGACTATATATATATACTCCATCCGTTTCAATTTATGTGAACCTATTTCCTTTTTAGTCTGTGCCAAAAAAAAAGACCCATTTTCATATTTGGAAACAATTTACATTTATGCAATGATTTATAGTCACACAAAATATATGTGCCTCATTTACACCACAAGTTCAAAAGTCTTTTATAATTTCTTAAATGTTGTGCCCAGTCAAACGGGTTCACATAAATTGAAACAGATGGGGTATATCTGTTTTTGTGGAATTTTTTTTTGGCTAATATACCACTAGGTTGGTTGCCTAGTGGTCTTATTATTAAGTTAATCCAAAACAGAACAACAAGTGTCTAGAGGTCTTACAAAATATAAGTGCGTAAAATATGAATGTACATGAAACCTATTATCAAATTCTTGTGTGATACAATTCTTTGATAGAACAAAAAGATCTAATAACCATATATCTTGAATCAATGTAACTGACTTCAACTTGCAACATCTCTTTGACAAGACTGCATTCGCTTCGTTTGAATCTAAGTAGTTACACATGGTGTCTTGGTCAGCTGGGGTCGCCATGTGATGTCTATAACTGGCATCTAAGCTTGCACATGACTGCATGTTTCCATATTTGCACGAAATGCATCTTACAATACATGTCCAGTTCAAAGCAGGATGGCGTTGTTGCAACTTTGTCGCAAAAAAACGTGATCATACCTGTATAGACTTGTATCAAACATGTTATATGTATGTTCCTTATGTGTAGTATATGTATCATGTACATGGGAGCTCCTTCAAAAATCTCTGAAATTGCCTGCCCAAAGCTGTACAAAAACCATGGTCAAATGTACCTAATATAGGCACTAGATAATCTTGCGCGTCACGCTGGCACTTGAGACTCGATGAGCTGTGTGTTTTGAATCTAGTGTGATCCTCAGTAAATGGTAGATGAAAAGGGATATGCATTCCCTTGTATATATCTTCCCGTGTCCTCTACACTGAGTATGACAATGAATCATATAACATAGGCTTGTGCGCTGCCTTGTCTTTTCATTTTTGATATAATAATCGGGTTGCCCTATATAGTGATTACACCTATAGGAGTTGAGTATCAAAGATAATAATACCAACCTATTAGGTTTTGCCACAACATAGAGCCACACCCCCTACAAGGTACCTGCAAGAATAACAAACATGTTAGAGAAATAAATCCTTCCTCCTCTCCTCCCTTAAGATTTGAGTTGGAAATGTCTTATTTTCTCCTTCCCCTATATTTTGACTCATTCCTCCATAATATTTTATCCTTCTCCTCTTCTTTATTATGATCTCCCATTCACTTCCCATGTCAATTAGTTCCTTCATCAATTAGCATTTGGCTTGGCAACTCTTACCCTCAAGTGTGGTATTTGGATTTTGTCATTGTTTAGTATTTTCCTCCCTTGTGTGTCTAGTTCCCAAAATGAGTGTACCTGTTGTATATGTTGTTGATACAAGGACAAGTTAGCTAGATGATTATCTAACTTATTTCCTTCCCTCAGTACATGAATTAGCTGAATACACCCCTAAACAATAAGGATTTGATTTCATCTACCTAGTTTGCTATGCTCTAAGGTGTTTCCCAAATATCATCCAGCACATTCTTCATAAGCAATGAATTAGTTTCAAGTATACATGAAGGGAATGGCATTTGAACAATGTACCTTAGGCCCTCCAAAATTTCTTGTGCCTCAGCTATATTGTTTGTTTCTTCCTCTATTGCATCTGCAGATGAGGTCCCTTGTTTCACCCCTTATACAAAAACCATATGAAGCTCCTCCATTGTCTCCTCTACAAGCCCCATCTGTATTGCATTTTATCCAACCCACAGGAGGTAATTGCCACATAACTTTTATATATCTCAGTTTTGGAACATGGTTGGCTAACTTCTAATGTAAGTTAGGCCAATTTGCTGTGACACCCTTGATGCCTGGTCTCCTTACTTTCAATAGCATTTGGATGGAGTTTGAAATCTGATAAATCAATCTATTAAAAGATACAGTTTTCCCATGCTTTCCAGAATTCATCCTTTTCCACATATGCCAGACAATCAAGCTTGGCATTGCTTGATATACTGCCTTCAAACTTGTATTTCCTGCTTTGTTCCACCATTCATTTATCAATTGTACCACTGCTTGCCTTGTGTTTTGATCCCAACAGGTGTACCAAAATAATTCCACACAAACCTAGCAACTGGTGATGTCAAGAAGACATGAGGTAATGTTTTTTCTTTAGGATGCCTACAACACCAACATATTGAAGTTCTAATGTACCCCAGTCTTTGGAACCAATCATCTAAAGGTAGCTTTTCTTTCCATAATATCCACTTGAAGAAGCTAACTTTGAAAGGCAGTCCCTTCACCCACATAAACTTGTATAACTTGCTCTCATCTCTTCTCTTCCTTATGTAATGCCAAGCTGACTTCACTGTAAATATACCATTTGTTTTTAGCTTCCACTAGGGCTTATCTTTCACTAATTGATGTGCAAGAGGTGCTATATTTTCTAAGATATGTTCAAATATCTCCTCAGGCAATAGCTCCCTCAACAACACTTCATTCCATGTCCCATTCTCCATCACCTCACCCACGTGTTTTATGGATTCATCACACCAATGTTATGATCCTGAAGCATGGTACAAAGCACCAAGTCCAGTCCAATTATCATACCAGAAATATGAGACTTCATTCTTCAATTGCCACCACACTTTATGTTCCAACTCCTCTCTCATTTGTATCATTTTCTTCCAAACCTGGGATCCATTTCTCCAAGGAACTAACACCTCATTAATCTTGTTACAATATTTATTCCTCATAAATGTAGACCATAATGTATCTTTTGTCCTGTAGTTCCACCATATCTTAGCAAACAATGACTTCGACACATCATGTAATGATCTGAAACCAAGACCTCCTTCTCTTTTTGGCAGACACAGATTGTCCCATGAAGCCCAATATCTAGCCTTTCCATTGCCTGAATTACTCCAATAGAACCTAACAAACATCTTGTGTAATTTATTTATCATATGTACCGGTGGATTTACAGTTGATAAGAGATGAATTGACATGCTCTCAAATACATGTGAAATCAAAACTGCCCTACCACCTATCGATAATAACTTACCTTTCCATGATGATAGTCTCTCCTGAACTTTGAAGTGGATGCCTTTGTAGAACTCTTCATTCCTCCTGTTGTATGATATAGGGCATCCCAAATATTTGAATGGAAAGGTATTTCTTTGAAATTCTATGATCAAATGGACCGTGTTTGCCTCTTCTGCAGACACTCCTTCATGCATATAGAAAGAAAACTTTTCCTTATTGATCTTCTGACCTGAAGAAGCCTCATATTTCTCTAATACGTTCATGGTAAGCCGCACTGCCACATAATGAGAAGAACAAAAAATAATGGTGCCATCTGCATATGATAAATAGTTGATGATTTGACTCCACTTTGTCATACCAAATCTTATGCAGTCAGGATTGTAAAACAAGGCATCCAAGGCCCTTCCAAGTACTTCATCTGGTAGAATGAATAATGAAGGAGAAAGAGGATCTCATTGCTTAACTCCCCTTGATCATTTGAAGAAACCATTGGCTTGCCCATTCAAGAGAACAAAGTACCAATTGTTTGACACTAACCTAAAGATCATGTCAATGAACACCTCTTCAAACCCCATTTGCCTTAGGACCTTTGTCTAAAACAGCTATGAGACTCTATCATATGCCTTTGCCATGTCCAATTTGATAACAACATTGGATGGCTTCCCTCTCAATCTAATGTCAGTTATGATCTCTTGAGTTAATAAAATGTTCTACATAATTCTCATTCCTTTGACAAAACCAGCCTGATTGGGAGACATTAAAGAAGGCATTGGATCTACTAATCTTTCATGACCGACTCTGGATATGATTTTGTTTGAAAAATTACTCAAACTGATTCGACTCATGTCTGAAATGTAGCTACAGTCTTCTTCTTGGGAAGCAATACTAGATTTGTGTGAGTGATGAATTTTGGACGCTCAGCACCACAAAAGAAAGACTTGAACATATTGAGTATATCTCCACATATTATTTCCTAGCTAACTTGATAAAATTGGCCAGTGAATCCATCTGGACCACTAGCACTATCTCCATTTAATCCAAATACTACTACCTTGACTTCCTCCATTGTAGGTTCAACCCACAACCTTCTATTTTGATCTTCAGTGATCATCTTTGGAACATGTTGTATAATGTCAAAGTTTGTTGGAATTCATTCTTCAGTAAACTGTGCTTGAAAGAAATCAATTGCTTCCTTTGCTATTCCTTCCTGTGACTATCCAATTACCATTATCATCCAACATTCTATTGACCTGCAGTATTTTCCTTTTCCCTTTGACATGAGCATGAAATAATTTTGTATTTCTATCTCCATCTTTAAACCACTGCATTCCTGTCTTTTGCCTCCAAAATTCCTCCTCAATTTGATAGAATCTTGTAAGATATGCTTCAACCTTGTGTAATTTAGCTCTATTTTGTGCTGTTGGATTCAGTTCAAACTCCACCTCATGCACTTTAATGACATCCTTTAGTGATGCAATTTGCTTAAATATGTCTCGAAATGTCTCCTTACTCCACACTGCCAAAGTTTCCTTCATCTTCTTCAATTTGTTGTGAAATAGAATGAATGGATTTCTCATGTACCACCTTTAGAAACGTTTCATGTTTAGCCAAAAATAAAGAAACTTGAATGGTTTCTTAGTCTGTACTGTATCAATGTTACAGGAGAGTAGGAGGGGATCATGGTCAGAACCATACTTGATCAGGTGTTGCACTTCAAGTGCTTGGAATAGGTCAAGGAATTGTTGATTTGCAAAGTATCTATGAAGCCTCTTAAATATGCAATCAATATCAGATCTACTATTCCACAAAGTGTACAAACTCCCCTTGAAGCCTAGGACATATAAAGCACATGTATCCACACAATGAGCAAAGTCCTCTACTTCACTTAGATAAACATGCAGTCCTCTATATTTCTCTTCCTCTGATAAAATCACATTGAAATCTCCTCCAACAAGCCAAGGAGATTCCATATCTGAGGCTAAATGATACATTGAATTTCACAGTTTAATTCTTTCTGTGGAATCACATTTAGCATAGACTAATGTCACATATAATTCCTTGTTTAGATTTCTGTGAAATAGCTTAAGTGTCATTTGTTGTTCTATGTTCATCACAATGTCAACCTCTATATCTTCATCCAAGAAATCCCATATATTTCCATTCATATTAGCATAAGCAGACTGAATCCCCAACTTCCTTCTATACTCCTCAAGCTTATTGATATCTTGCCACGGTTCCATCAAACCTATCAAATAGAAGTTGTATTTTCTATGTAGGTTAATCAACCTATTGAAAGCTTTTTGTGTGTTAATCGACGTCACATTCCAAACTAGAACATTATCTATATGATTATTTGGAAGTAGATATCATTGCCCTCTTTGGTTGCAACCTTTGGGGTACACTGTCCTTGATGTCTTCTTCTGTTTCCTTGCAGCCTTTCTAGTTGAATTCTTCCTGTCCACACTCTTAGGTGATATATCCCTAACTCTTACTACTTGTTGAAGATTTGCAGCTGTTGAATCTTCCTCAATATCTTCACCTAGTTCATCTTGATCTTCATTGTCCCCACCTATCAGTTGAAGAACTAACAGGTTTGGTTCATGGTTTTTGGCAATCATCCCAAGCTCCTTTTGACCCCTGTTGTTAATGAGAAATCCCTTTGCTAGTATGCCACCGGTGACACTAAATGTTTTTCCAGCTAACAGTCCCAGATCCTCAGTTGTAGGTGCTGTAATTTGAATGGCATTGTTGCTGTGCGAAGTTTCAGAACTCCCTGTATTGACATGAAACTCCACTTGATCATGAGCCCTATCTGTATCTTCCTTCAATACCTCAGCATTTAACTCTTTTTTACTCATAGCCTCCTGAATTGTTGTGTATACACATCTCTTAGATTGGGATTTCCAGGAATCACTGTAGCCAGTTGCCCAGATTTTACTGTTTCATTGAGTTCAGTAGTCTTTCTTTGAAATGTTTGTTGATTTGTCATTACTGTATCCTTAGAAACATTACCATCTACCTTGTCAACCTTTTATTTCCCCAAATTCTCCACTGGAATCATTCCATTGGCTCTCTTCTCAGCTGAGGCTCCTCCAACTGTTACAGTTGATGCTTCTTTCTCACTCATGATGTTTCTTTCATCCTTGTTTTTTGTATTACTCTTTGTTATATTTTCAGCCTCCATGATTTCAACTTCATCACTCCATAGCCTTCGATCAGAACTGACCTCAACATTAGTTTCATTCTCCTTTGAATCATCCAAAGTTCACAATGGACAAGAATGATTCAATGTAACATTCATCTCTCTTAGTTCCTCCTTACTCGTTCCAAATCTCCTATGAACCCACTCAATTGTGGATTCCTTTTTATCTGCCTCATCAATCCCAATCCCAACATCACTAAGACTAAGAATTTGCTTTTGCTAGATTTTGAACTCCTATCTTTTTTGGAGTACCTTTTCTTGTAGAGGTAGAATTCACATCTTTTGCCTCAACCTTCTCCTTGTTTAACACTTTTTCCACAGCTTCCTTATTTATTTATTTTTGAACTTCAATCTTACCTTCTTCTAACAATGCAAAACTATTACTAGTTTGCACTGGGGCATTAGCTAATTCCTTCCTAACATCATTATATTTTGCATTTAACTCCTTGCCTTTCATCTCCTTTAACTCTTGAGCGTTCATAATATCTCCATTCACAGCCTCTTCAATTATATAACCCCTACTATCCCTTTGATATTTATTCTTCCTCCTTTGCATCCATTAGTTCTTTGTAGCATTTTGCACTGGTTTGCCCAGTATTTTTCAACTTGTTAGGACCTTCGTAGAAGCTTCAGCTGTTATAACAACATCACTTTGCATAATAATATTCTTCTACATGACTTGATCACCTTCTTAAATAAATTTTTTGTGAAGCTCTGGATGAATCACCCAACATTCACTTGCATTATGGCCCTGTTTGTCGCAGGTTTTACAATATTTAGGCATGTAGTCATACTTGATCTTCACCCATTTAGGTTTCTCAGGACCAGTTTCATCCTCCTCTTCAATGATCTTAATCCTTCTAGGTAGTGTTTCTAACAAATTCACCTCTACTTTGACCTTTGCACAACTAGGTCTTATGCCCTTTTGAGTGGTCAAATCAACATGAAGAGGCATACCAACTGCACTAGCTAATGAAAAGACGAAGTCCTTACCAAAACAATTGGGAGGAAGGTCTAGAAACAATATGCCAACAATTGCAATGGATGTTTCCTCATCAGGTTTCCACCATGGACTTCATTTAGTACATCTCATCTGCCAAAAATCACTTTGTGCCTTCAAATAAAACGCGGGCTTGGACAACAAGTGAATGTAATCTTCCATTAATGACATCATGATCAAAACATACGTATCTTTAATCAAACCTACTGAGCATGGGCCTTTTAATTCACATTGAATTGGGATAGCCTTCCTTAACTCCTGTATTACTGGTTTTCCGTAGGAAAACTTACCCAGAACTGCAAGATGTAATCCTTGTTACATTATTGATTATTTAACTTCTGTTTTTTTCCGTCGCACCATTAGTTCTCCATGTAAGTATTCAACTAGCTTCAGATTTATGGAAACTACGTGCATGAGGGCATTTAATGTTTGAGGCTGTAAGAGTTTTGCATAGTTAGGGATCGAAGTAGGGTTTGTAGGTGTTCAGGAAGGCTGTTTAAAGTTTGTGGACGACTGACCAACCTCGGAAGGAGGCTGACGGGCGGCCTGAGCAGCCATGAACGATAGGCTTTAGGACTTCAACATACGGTTTTGCACGAGAGAGAAGATAAAGTTCCTACGTTGCGTTGTTCTTGTTAATCTATTTAGAAGAAAATATTGAGAACTATTCGTAATAAATGCGTAATATAAAAGAAAATAATTTGATAATAATACTGCAATGTCTCTTGAAGAATCTTTTAGAGTTGATTAGTTCTTATACATAGTAGATCAAGCCACTTTTTCACTTCAATATAAATTTGAACAATTTGAAGCGTATGAAAGTATTTTTGGTTTTTAACTTCATGGTAAAAAATTGAGTCATGTGGAATATAATACTCCAATTGATATATATATATATATATATATATATATATATTGTCACGACCCAAATTCCCCCAACCTTAGGGACCGTGATGGCGCCTAACACCACACTTGCTAGGCAAGCCAATGATAGAGTTCGCTCAACTATTTCCGTTAATAAATCATTTAAACTGGTTAGAATACTTTTAAATTAAACTCGATCTAATGACTTTCAATAAATAATTTCAAATATAAAATAAATAAACAATAAATTAAGCGAGCCACGAACTAATTAAATAAATCTAGAACTACCCAGAGTCTGGTGTCATAATTCACGAACTACTAAAGAATACTACAAATACTGGACTGAAAGAAATAGTATAACTGTTCTGAATATACTAAAATAATTTTATAAAAATAGGAGAAGACTCTCGGGATATGCGAATGCCGGCAGATATACCCCGTGTCTCCGAATGAATAGATGGTTGCTCTAAAAATATCTACTGTTGGCTAGTACATGGATCTACACAAAAGAGTGCAGAGTGTAGTATCAATACAACCGACCCCATGTATTGAGTAAGTGCCGAGCCTAACCTCGACGAAGTAGTGATGAGGCTAAGGTGGGGCTTTAACAATAAACCTGTGACATTAATATATATACGATAACACAATAAAATAATTCTACACGAACAAGAAAATATATCTGAGACAATAATTGTAAAACAGGAAGGAAATCTAAACACATCAATTCAAATACTGCAACAATAATAAAGTAACACAACCACCTCTTTCAGGCCTCAGCTATAACCAATCCTCAACAATTTTCAAGTTTTCAAACTTTATCTTTGAATAAAAGTAGTGCCAAAATATGAAAATAGTAATATAAAATAGAAAGTTTCCAATCTTTTTTTTTCAAGAAAACAAAACAGAAAAAAATAAATATTTAGCTTTTCAAATCTTTATTTTCTTTGAAAATCAGTAAAAATATAAATGTCCTCCCTTATCGCTCCTTGTTGCGGCGTGCAACCCCCTCCCACCTGTCCTCCCTTATTGCTCCTGTTGCGGCGTGCAACCCGATCCCATTTGTCCACCCTTATCACTCCTTGTTGCGGTGTGTAACCCGCTCCCACCAGACATATCATATCAATTTATTCATAAAAAATTTCACAATTCAGGCCAAGCCTTTCACAATACTGTTATTTCCACGATTTCCACGATTTCAAACAGAAAATCATATAGCTCGTAAGCTTTAACCAATATCATTTCACAATAAAACCAACCAGAATATAAGTAAACACCGTAACGCTGTCAATCCAGCTCAGTCTTTATATACTACGATAAACTCAAGAAAACAGCCAATATTTTTAACACACTTACAATAACAATTACGAAACAGTTAGACTGCATTTCTCACAACTTCCTCAATATTATCAAAACGAAACCACCAGGAACGTGTGTGTATATATATATAATACCAAACCTCTAAACCGTTATACATATCACAAGAAAACCAGCTCAACAACCAAAACTCTTTCCAAATAATCACAACAATATCTAACAACAGATCAACAAGGCCAAATAATCATAGAAGCAATAATGAACATATAACAATTATGACAATAATCAATTGAGTTGGGAAAAAGGAAGGGGAATCATGTTTAACAATTAATTTGGGTGGTGCATAGATACTCGTCACCACACCTATACACCATGCCCATGCATTTCACATAGCAAACAAGTGCGGAGTCCTATTCCCTCAAGCCAAAGTTAGACCAAACACTTACCTCGATTCCGCAAGCCACTCACTGCTCAATTATCGCTTTTCCTTTTGAATTCACCTTTAAATTGCTCGAATCTAATCACAATTAACTTAATATCATTAACTAATGCTAAAGGAACTAACTTTAGTGAAGAATATAATTTTTTCTAAGTTTTCTAAAAAAAAGTGAAAATCCGACCCCGGACTCGCTTGGTCTAAACTCGGGTTTCGAACCAAATTACGTTTACCCATTCACCCACGAACCCAAATATACAATTAGTTTCGAAATCCGACCTCAATTCGAGGTAAAGATTCGATTTTTACAGAATTCTCTAATTCTACCCAAACCCTCAATTTTTACCAAATTTCGTAGACAAAGGCTTAAATATCATAAGAAAATTGTATCGAGCTCCGGAACCAAAATACGGGTCCGATACCAACGATTTCAAACGTTAATTCATTTCTTTATTTCATTAATAATTCAGCAAACAATTTCTTTCAAAAATTGATTTCTAAGGCTTGGGACTTCGAAATTCATTTTCGGGCATACGCTCGAGTCCCATATTTTACTGCGGACCTCCCGGGAACGTCGGAACACAGATCCGGGTCCGTTTACTCAAAGTTTTGACCAAAGTCAACTATAATCAAATTTAAATTCTAGAAATCACTATTTCTCTTTCATATAAAAGCTTCCCGGTTTCACGCTCGGACTGTGCACGTAAATTGAGGTATTTAAAATTAGTCTTTTTATGGCTATTAAGCATAGAACGGAGTCTAAATTCATAAGATGACCCCTTGGGTCATCACATATATTCAATTAGATAAAAAAAATTGATTCTTTTTCAAATGCTTATACTGCTTATAGAATAATGCTAAAAGTTCCTGTAACAGTTGCATCCCTGAAAAAAATTTAGTAATAAAATTTTGCCTAAGATCAGCGATGTCTCAAGAAAGATTAAAAAGCTTAGCTATATTATCATTTGAGAGAGAAATATTAGAAGATTCAATTATTAAAAAAATATTAACAACTATGTATCTCAAAAAGCTAGAAAAATAGACTTCAAATAAAAATTTTAAAAATATTTGTTTAAGTTTAAGCCCTCCAATTAAACTCTGGCTTTAGGCCACAAATGTTGTTAAGCCACCCCTCTCCGAACCCAATAATTTGGGTTCAAATCATATGAAGTATTTGTTTAAAAAAATCTATTGAATATATATAAATTATTAATTTAAAATCCTGAATGGGAGCCTTGATGCAACGGTCAAGTTGTCTCTGTGTGACTTATAGGTCGTGGGTTCAAGCCATGGAATCAGTCATTGATGCTTGCATCAGGGTAGACGGTCTACTTATAACTCCTTGCGATACGACCCTTCCCCAAACCCTGCGTGAATATGGGATACTTTATACACCGAACTATTCTTTTATTAATTTAGAATCCATTAACTTAAAAGGACTAAAATTTCAAACGCATAAATTTCAAGCTCTTGCTATGCTTCTATCCCAACCCCTCCAAAATTTTACCATTTCAAAAAATAGAAAAATATCCCGAAGACATCGGCTATTAATACTGGACAGTCCCACTGCCTCCACCCTACTTCAATGCACTAAATTTTTATCAAAATTGTAATTTTATAGTAGTAAAAGAATCCACCTACTCAGATATGCATAAACTATAGTCTATAAAGCAGAAGCAAAATGCCAACATGCAAATCCTAAGCATCGATGTTTAGTTAGAAGCGAAAAGGTTCAGAGTTCGAAGTTACAGAAATCAGAAAAAATAAGATATAAATAAGAAGGTTCCCTGGATTCAAGGGTCAAGATATACATGTGACTTAGACCATAAGATAAGGATCAAGAATCATACTCCATACTCTCTTTCTCTCTCTCTCACACACACACAAAAGGGTATTTAGAATATTTCAAGTCTATTCTTTGGCAGAAACTTCAGCAGAAGAATACAAAGCTAAGTAAGTCTAAGTTCAAGAATCAAGCTTCTTTTCAGATGGTCAACATCTCTGAATTCTGCTCAAGGCATTTCTATTCCTAGCTATATATACCATTTTTGTTATAGTAGTAGTTGGTCCAAATGACAGTTCCAATTCAAGAAGAAAGTACAACAAAGAGTCATATAAGAAGCAGAAGAAGCATAAACAGAAGACAGAGGATCGCAAATTTTTGGTTTCTCTTTATATTTTCCTTGTTGTGTATATCATCAACTGGCCAGTCTACTACTAAAGTAGCACAACCAAGAAAAGTTCGGGTTTTTAATCCAGTTACAGCTTCTCATGCAGCAAAAATAGGTGCAGCAACTCCAAGTTTAAATTTGAGCCGAAGGTCAAGTACGAATTATGGTGCAAATAAATTGTACGAAGAAGACAAGAGACTAGTTCATACAGGTCCAAATCCTCTCCACAACTAATTCATGCACAACGGAACAAGAGAGTAACGTAACTATGTTGCTCAAACTCTTCAAAAATATCACTGAATTGATGTGTCGGAATCTCAAAAAGTAGTGCATTGAGGATCGACACGAGTACGACAATATTTTTGGATAGTCCGAGCAACATATCATATATATATATATATAATACTAGTTTTGCTACTAGTATTCAATATTCTAATGGTTAGTTTATGAATTGGAAGTGGAAAAGACTTTGCAACTTGACAAGTTCTTTCTGTTATCAACCTTTTTCTATTTCTTACTTTTTTTTATAACTTCTTTTTTCTGTATTGGAATTAATGGTAGCAATGTTTTTATTAGCATTTTCAGTCATTGTTAATGGGGCATAGGGCAGGGAGCTAGCACCAGTAAAGTCAAGAGAAAAAAAACAGAAAAATTGAATAAGGGGTATTCTGCTTGCTGGTTTTAATGCTCTGCTTTTGCTCTTATTATTGCGTAAATTATTATTATTATTATTATTTTTCAGACTCTCGTTTCTTCTTCTCTGTACCTTCTGATAAAAGTCACTGCTGTTTGTATTAAATGTAGGTAGTTACTACTACTGATCTTTTACTGCCAACTTTTTGATTCTTTTCTTTGGCCAGCCATTTGGTCACACCACTATACAGTAAATACAATTCGCTTTTCAGTGTTTAAGCACTGCCATCTCTTTGATAATACAAGTAATAGGTCTGATAGTAACATAGAGTTGAACAAATTCCCTCATTCTCCACCTTCTATTTGCTTCTTTGTTTTATTGTATACTCTCCCCGTTTCAATTTATGTGAACATGTTTGATTGTGCATCAAGTTTAAGAAAAAATAAATATTTTTGAAATTTGTGGTCCTAAACAAGTCAAAAAGGAGCCCAGAGTGTTTGTTTGATTATAAAAGCTTCTTATTAAGAGTTGAATCGTAAGTTTAAAGTAAATTTTTACCAAATTTTAAAAAAGGATCATTCTTTTTGAAACATACCAAAAAGGAAATAAGTTCACGTAAACTCGAACTATATCTTTTTGTTTTTCTTCGTTCATTCTATTAGTGGCCTAAGCATAATTTTTTATCTTGAAAAATTTAAAATAAAAATAAAAATAAACATACAACAAAGTTAAAGAGATTCAACATCTAATATAGGAGTATATACATAAAAAAAAAAATATTATATACACAAATGTAATTTCGGTGAAGGGGTTGGATTAAACCCCTTCCATCCACCTAGCTCCGCCTTTCTTTCTATATATGAAGGATGAGTTTAACGGTCAATAAAATAAGTAGAAAATCATAAATTACCAGTATTTCAATCTCAAGAGACACAAAAAATATTATGTAATTTTTTCTATTAGGCTAAACCTTGGTGGAATAGAGTTTTATATATTGATATATGTGATAGTAGGAAGTAACGTATACCTCCGCCGAGCTGTGCCAAGTTGGCTTTGAACATCAGTATTAACAATATTTATTTTTTACACAAAGTTGACTTAATTAACGTTGATATGAAACTTAAATGCTATTTTCTCTGGTCTAAAATAAGTGAGTTTTTGGCCTTTTTTATGGTCTAAAATAAGTGATTTTTTCAGATTTCATGAATTAATTATTTTTTTCTTACATTATCCTTGGAGTAAATAGTGTTTGAAATATGTATTAGGAGTGTTTATGTGAGATAATAAATGTTAATATGGTCAATTTCATGGCTAATTAATGCTAAAATGTGAATTTTTTAATTTGTGTGAAATTATCCAAAAAATTATTTATTGTGGACGGGAGAGAGCAGTAATAAAACAAGAAACTTTATTGGAAAATTTTCTTCATAAAATAATCGTAAGATTGAGTGAAGAAACAACTACTATCTTCAAAAATCTAGTTTCTTTTCAAGTGATTGGACTTCTATAAGTTTCAGAATAGAAGGCTGCCTTGGTTTCTTGTAATCAATAATTTCCACGATTTTGAGTTAGGTTTAACACCCAAAAAAGGAAAAAGGCACTGATTTCATGGAGGCTAGGGTTCTCCTCTCATTTTTTTAAAATTTTTTTTTTTAAATTTTTTTTTTTCCTGTTCTGGTGTGAACCATGTTGTTATCTCTGATCCGAATGAGTAATTATTTTAGCAGTTGAATTTATTTATAAAATATTTGATGTTTTCAAAAAGTAAAGTTATTTATCGTTGCCACCCCCAAAATTTTTCCCTTACTGTTTTAACTAGCGGAATGTTTATTGTGTGAGATGTTTAATTAATGAGAGATAAATTGTTGTGTAGACAAACAAAATGTTTATTATGTGAGATGGTTAATTAATGAGAGAGAAATTGTTGTATGGACAAACATTCTTATGTCCAAAGCTATTAAGTACTCCCTTCCTTTCGTTACTCCATTTTAATTTATGTGACTTTATTTTCGTATTAGTCCGTTAAAAATTAAAATAACTCATATATTTCATCCGATTCATTTCAAGTGTGCTTTTTAACTTTTCAATTTAATCCAAAATAAGTGTCATATTAACAAACCGGGAAGACGATAACTTTTTTTCAAATTTATACTTGCTCTAATAAATGATCATGCAATTTTCTAATTCTTTTTTTCATGTTTAACGAGATATATGGATGATAAATAGTCAAATGATTAATATGGTTATGTAATTAACTAATTTTTCTTATGGGTGTGTCACACCAGAGAAAGTCATATAAAAAGGATAATGGTAAATTTCCTATTTCACTTTTTAATGAGAAAATTTTTTATTATCACATAAATATTTAAGATTACAAATTTCAAGATAAACCTATTAGATTTATACAAATATTATCTTCATACATTTCAAAAGTTTTTATTTTTTTACTTAAAAATTTAAAATAGATGTTTTAAAAGGTGTTCAAACACACACGAAGAGACAAATAATACATACCATTTAGAGAATAATAGAAAATAATTTCTCCTTTTGTTTATAATGAAAGTGGGGGTTGTTAGTAAGAATTGTCGAAATTTTAATTATTGCATGGGGAAATGAATACTTGATTGAGTATTCCTAGAAGTAGCCATGTGTTGTTCATATTTGTAACTCAAATGTCTCCTCCATTTTTCTCCATTGAAATATGCATATCTAGCTCGGCCAACACGCATTGCCAAGGCTTAGGACACTGCAACTCCAACACCTATTAATTACTCAATTACTATTATATGTTCTACTTGTACTATTCCTATTGACAAGCCATTTGCTCCATAAGATTCCTTTCAACTCAATATTTTTAAGGATACAACTTCTATTAATTATATTGAACTATGAACCCATAAGTCAAACAATATGGTGGGTTTAGCGTGTGAACTCGATCCTGAACTTATATAATTAAAATCCTGGATCCACTTTTGATTGGCTCAGTTAAAGGGTTAAGAGCTCCATATTCTCGTAGAATTATAGTTCCATTAAAGGGGGGTAAAGTATAGTATATCTTATTACGGATTCAACTTTGATAACGTGACATAAAGCCTTTTTTATAATAGTATCAGGAATTTACATTTTTGATTATGTACAATTTTTTAAAGACTTGTTACACATAAATGTACGCTCGATTAATCATAAAATACCAGTTTAATTAGAAATCTATTAATGTTAAAACTCTAGAATAAGAATTAATAACCATGAGGTTAAATAGTAACTAGTTATCTGACGTGAATCTTGATTATAATCGGGTTAATAGATCTCAAATACAGCATAATCGAAAAATAAACGACCTTAGTAAATAGTGTAGACACCAAATCAAGAAGAGGCACACACAAAGAGTGAGTGGAAGAGGAAACAAATGGTAATTTTTGAGGTTTATATGTAACCAAAAAAAAGGCTGTCTCAAGTAAAGTTACTCTTAAGTGAAGAATCAATCGGACAATAGTGGCAAAGTAAATAGTGGACCTAGTTTGGCTAGGAAATAGGAAGATCCAATTCTTTTCTAATTTAATATTACTATGCAACTTTTACAAGTTGTCCCGAGAAAGTGAAGCATATTTTTCAAATTAAACTTTTGTTCTTTCAATGTATGTTACCTTTCCGTTGGACAATGTCCATGTTCTCAAGGTGAGATCTTAAAAGAAGATATAGAAACTTCTTTGAATAATGAGTTTCAACAAAACCACATATAAAATTCCTAAAAAATAGTTGGAGAAAATCAAAGCTCCATTTCTCAAAAAACAAAAAACTTTTTCATACTCCAAAAGACTCTCGAAGAAAGAGAGGAGAGAAATTAAAAGGCCAATCTCTTTTCTTGTAAAGGTATATTTTCCCTATGAAATGAATGTTTGCCTCAAGACCTCTAGTTAATTAGCAACTATAAATGCGACATCAAGACTCAAGATTGGGGATTTAATTCTACTCTAATTACTATCTCCTCTCTCGCTCTGCCAAATTACCTGGAATTAATATCTCCTGCCTCACCTACCTACCGTATTTTTTTTTTTGTTAAAACGGAGAATTGCATTAATTAAAAAATAGAATTACAAATATTATTCTGAATGAAAGGAACTAGTGTCAATTACATCAAAATTTAGTTGCATAGAAATAAAAGGGGGAGGTTCTTCAAAAAATAAGACGGATTGTGTTGATGATCCCATGTTTGATTTTCCAAATTTAGCCAGTGCGTCAGCCACTTCATTGCCTTCTCTAAGCGTGTGGGTAAGTTGTTGCACGTTCAGTTCGACCTACATGAGGGAATAAGATGTGAGTATTTTGGACTGCCAGTTTGAAGGATTTGGAGTAATACTTGTGAGTCAGTTTCAACAATTAGGGGGCGGATGTTTTTGCGAAGAGCAACGGTTAAACCATGGTAGAGTGCCAAAAGCTCCGCTTGTAAGGCATTTGTGCATGATAAGTGTTTTGCAAAACCATAGATCTATTGTCCCGAGGTGTCTCAGAAGACTCCCCCTGCTCCTCCATGATGATTTGTTGGATCATAAGATCCATCAAATGTTAAGTTTGTAATGTGTTAGAGGTGGTTTGTGCCACGAGGTAGCTTTCCTATTGCTTTTGATTTTTTTCAGTGATATTAGTTAAGTAAAGTTTTTTGTGTGGCTAGTGAGATAATAGTGCCAGTGTTTATTGGTTGATTTAGATTGTTGTGATGATTATTATTGTGGTTTAGCCAGATTTGTCATAATATAATTGGTGTTAATATTAGGGAGGGTATAGACACTTTGGGTGTTATTTTAATCGGAAAAGGATCGGATATACCCCTATACTATCATCAATAGTTTAAAAAAGCCCCTGTTATACTATTAAGACATCGTAATCTCTGCCGTTATACTATTATTTGTATAAGCCCTTACTTTAACGGAAGTGCCACGTGGCACGCGTATAACTATCCGGGCTATTTTATAAGTGCTCCGACCCACCCATAACCCAACCCGACCCTAACCCTCTCTGAAACACGGTAGACCACCATTCTTTCACCATTGAACCCTAATATTTCTTCTTCTCAATTTTTTAAACACGGTAAAACATGGTCTATCACCATTATTAAAATTCTCTCTTCTTCTTCTCAGTTAAACTCTGATTCTTGCATTCTATGTCTAGTTCTAGTGTTACATCAAGGAGGAGGTGCTACTGTGGGGATTCTCTCTTCTTCTTCTCAGTTAAACTCTGATTCTTGCATTCTATGTCTAGTTCTAGTGTTACATCGAGGAGGAGGTGCTACCGTGGGAAGATTGCGAACAACTTCACCTCGACGATCACAAACAACCCCGGAAGGAGATTCTACAAATGTGCTAAACCAGAAGTATGTGTGAATTTAGTCGATGTATTTAATGTCTTAGTTTTTTCTGTTCTTTAAATTTTTTCTGTTGTTCAAATTTTTTTATTCTGTAAATTTTTTCTGTTCTCTATAGTAATTGTTTGTATTTGTAAGAATGAGTCATGTGGATATTGGGAATGGCAAGACGAAGCCCTCCCAGACAAAGCGTTGATAGTAATCAATGATTTCAAGGCTAAATTGGATGCCGCCAATGTAAAAATCAGGACATTGAATATGTTGTTGGATGCGTGCAAGCTTGAAAGGGACAATTTGATTGAAAAAGTTGATGTGTTGGAGGCTTTAAATGATGTTGAAGTGAATAAAGCAAGGGAAATGGAAGTGAAATTGATGCACATGAAGATGTTCATTATGGTTTCAGTTGCACTGTTAGTCGGATTTGTTGTTGCATTGAAGATGAAATGAATCCAACATTTTGTTTAGTGGAGTAGGTTTTTGATGTAGTTGATTATTGTAACATCTAGATTTTAAAGAAAGTTTTGTGTTGGTCAGCTTGTAATGACTCCAGAGGTTTGTGAATGAATCAAGCCTTAGTGCACTATGGCATTTTGTGTAGATTTTCATGAATGCACTTCTAGTATTCAAATATATTGTGTTGGTGAGTTGCTTCTAAACTGGGCAGTACAATGTTGCTAAAAATTGGACAGCATTTTGCACCAACCTAAAGCCAAAAAATCTGGGCAGTGAACAACCTTAAAGCAAAAAAAAAAAAAAAAAATGAAAAAACTGGGTAGTACAATATTGCTATAAATTGGACAGCATTTTGCACCAACCTAATGCCAAAGAATCTGGGCAATGAACAACCTTAAAGCAAAAAGAACTGGGCAGTTAAAAATCAAAAATCTGGACAGTTAACTGGAAACATTTCGATAACAATCTAAAAAATAAATTACAACCCAAAATCAGAAATTAACATACTGTCAATGCAGTAATTACAACCAGAAATTAGCATACTGTCAATGCAGTAATTACAACCCAAAATGCAGTACTGTCAATGCAGTAATTACAACCCAAAATATTAACTGTCATGAAGTTTGTAGTAATTACATCCAGAATACACAAAAATTACATAGAAATGGATGGAATCAGGACTGTAATTTTCCTTCCCTTATCTTCAGCTTCCCAATCTTCTGTTGCCTTTGTTTTTCTAAATGAGTTGAAGTTGTAGCTGCTTTACCCTTCCACATGAGGCCCGCTGGTGAATATGGAAGGGTTGTGGGCTCACTTACCCCAGTGTGATCACCAGTATAGTTTATAGATCTAGCCCCAATAGGTAAGTTTGCCTCCTGCCTTAGTTGAAGTCTTGTCTTGGCTTCTGATATCACCTTTGGCCTAACCACAACATCTTCATTATGTTCCATACTTTATTGACCAACTCTAGGTCTAGGCATGAAACTAAAGCCATCTTCCTGACTTGGTTGAGTCATTTGTGGTAATGAACATTGTATTTCTTCTTCTTCAGCTTCAGACTCCATCAAAGTTCTTCTCCTTTTCCTGGATTATTTTTCCTTGCTTACCTGCTTTCCCTTTGGTTGCTATTAAAGAACAAGTACAACATATTAGAGATATATATAGGTTCATCAAAAAATCATANGGCTTGTGATGGGTCAATTTTCCAAAATTTTTCTCCTCTAACAGGTTGTAGCTTATGTCTATAAGTAAGTAGGAAAACCTCCTTACTATACCACCAGTGCATCTCTGTCAAAGGGTTACCCCTGTTGTGAAGTATAGCTCTAATAGCATGAGGGCATGGGATTCCTGTAAGGTCCCATGCCCTACATGTGCACTTCTTGGTGGTTAAGTTGACACAATTCCTGTCAGAGCCTTCACTAACTTCATATCCTCCTCCATTGGAATTAACTCTACACAGTTGGGCAATCTCCATGAATTTATTGTATAATTCTAGGCTCTTTGGAGTGTACTCATTGCTCCATGTACCAGCTTCAGCTTCATGATTTGCCATCATGTTCATAACTTTGACTCTTATGTCTTCCAACATCTTAATGATTGGCTTTTGCCTTGCTTACAGAATCCAGGAATTGAATGATTCAGTCAATTGTTGTCAAGTGTCTGATTTTTTCAAACTGTATCCAAGTAAGCTCTGCACCAACACTGTGGTGGGTACTTCAATAAACTCTCTGCTGCATCTTTGTTCAGCTCTCCTAGCTTGCTTAGTTGGTCTTTGAAGTCTTCTTCATAAGTGTACCATGCACACCACCAAAGAAGTTTTTTGCATTCACCAGTATTATATGTCTTGCACCAATTAGCCTCGATATGTCTAACACAAAACCTGTGATGTGCTTGTGGTAAAACAGTTTTCATAGCCTCAATTAACCCCTGGACAGAAGTAGAAGATAGAAAGAAAAATGAAATTAGAAGATGAAATTCAACTGGACAGTATAATGGACAGATTACTGGACAATAAACATGGAGAGAAAAACAGGACAACATACTGGACAAAATCAAAAAGGAAAAAAAAATGAGAAGTAGAAGCTGGACAACATACTGGACAACATTTAACTTGGCAATAAAAATGGACAGAAACTAACTTAAAACTGGACAATAAATTACCTTTTGCATGTCTGACATGAATGTGATTACTTCTCCTTCCTTAAGGTCTAGAGATCCCTGAAGCAATTGTAGGAACCAATTCCAAGAATGCTTTGTTTCCTTATCAACAATGGCCCATGCCAAAGGATAAAAATGGTTTTGTGCATCCTGTCCAACAGCAACCAATAATTGACCTTTGGCTTTCCCCTTTAGAAATGTGCCATCTACACCAATAAATGGTCTTAACCCTAACCTGAACCCCATCTTCATAGCTTTGAAGCAAACATACATCCTCAAGAATCTTCTCTTCCCAATGTCAAGTGCATTTTTTGAAATGTTAATGACTACATCACTACCAGGATTACTTTCTCTCAATTCCATGGCATAAGCATCTAGTTTGTTGTATTCATCTGCAAAACTCCCTTCTAAGGTCTCCAATATCATTCTTTTTGCCTTCTTGCACTTCCCATGACTCATATTTAACTCAAAAATCCTTTTCAAATCAAGTACCATCTCCCTTACCTTATACTTAGGATTATCCTGTAGCTTTCCCTTAAAATAATGTGCAATGGTATTGTAATCAACAGTATTATTATCATATGCAGTGCCACAATTGTGTTCTGTCTCTAATGTCTTTACAGTAACCCCCGCATTACCATCTTTGGATAATAAACAAAGAAAGGGACAGCCCACAATGCATCTATACCTAAGCCTCATTTTGTCACTCTTTCTCATTTTTAAGGCTTTCTTGTTGGCTAGAGAATACAACTTCATAAACTTCCTAGCTTCTGGTATGTCCTTAAAGGCCATGCCTTTATATATCTCCTTGTACTCACTTAGATTCTCATTTATGTCTTTTTTTTTGAGTTTTGAGTAAATGTAATTGTTCAAAATCATATCCTTCAGAATCACATCCCTCAGAATCAGAACTAGAGTCAGAACTTATTTCACTTAATGAACAGTCAGTACCAGGTTCATCTAAAATTTGAAATAATTCACTATAATCAACTATATTGGGAATATCCTCAATAAGAGGGTCAAGTTCATCCACATCATAAAGGTTCAGTACATTATACTCAGTAGAAATCAAGGATGTCAATTTTCTAATCCCCACATCCCCTTTAACCTCATACAATTTACCAGAAGGTGCAACAACTATTAGTTGTTGAATCCCTATAAAACCTAGCTCAACTATGATTCAGATTCTATATCAATATAAGAAAGCAAGTCTGGATCATACCCTGACAAGGTGTGCACTTTATTCTTTGTGTACCCAACTTCAGAATGTGTAACCCATGCACCTTCATAATTGAATATTAATTCAACTAACACCATCTCCAATAACCTAGTAAATATAGCAAATAAGAATGGTTATCAAACAGTAAAAAAAAGGCAGAATATTAATATAAGTGTTGTGAGACAGAATGTATAAAGTCAAAAAAAATGATAAAATATAGGCAGAAACTGAAAGGCATTTGCTGTGAGACAGAATGTAGAAAGTAAAATGAATGAATAAAAAATGCAGAAAATGACATGTGAGACATAGGGTCCCATGAATAAGGAAATACAATATGTACAAAATTATCCACAACAAAATTCAGTTTATGGGCCACCACTTCATAAAAAATTGACAAAGAGAGCAAATTGACAAACATGCACAAAAATCCAACCACAAAAATAGTTTAATGAAGCAATTTCCTTCAAGGGTCCTACATTAAGGACCACATTAGCTAATAAACAAATAAAAAGACTAGAATCTCAGTCAACATCATAGAAAGAACAAATCTAATATAAAACCCTAAAGGAGAAAATAATAAATCCAAATTTTTACAGGAAACAACTACAAATCGGGACCACAAATAAACTAAAACATGCAACAACTATAAGACGGAAAACTATAAAGTATTTACATAAAAATGAAGGATAGAAGTAAGATATTGTTCAAACCGAAATCCTATACCCCAAAATAAGAAAAAGTAAAACAAGTAAATGGCAAAATCGAGCAACAAATACTAAAATCAACAAGTATAATGAAGACACAACTGACCTTTACACCAAGAGCATGTGAAATTGCTCAACATCAGCTATGGTGGTCTGCCGTATTTTAGAGAGGGTTAGGATCTGCTATGGTATTTTATGTTGAAAAGATAAAAGGGTTCAAAGGTGAAAGAATGGTGGTCTACCGTGTTTTAGAGAGGGTTAGGGTCGGGTTGGGTTATGGGTGGGTCGGAGCACTTATAAAATAGTCCGGATAGTTATACGCATGCCAAGTGGAACTTTAGTTAAAGTAAGGTCTTATACAAATAATAGTATAACGGCAGGGATTATGATGTCCTAATAGTATAATGAGTGGCTTTTTTAAACTATTGAAGATGGTAGAGGGGTATATCCGACCCTTTGAGGTGCATTATTTATGTAACCAATCATTGAAGTTGGATGAGGGTGCTGCTATTCGTAGGTGATGCCATATTGTGTGAGCTGGTTTACAGTGTAGAAAGATGTGAGGGATGTCTTCCCTAGTATAAAAACAAACAGGGCAATAAAGATTGTTAGTGATTTTTCTGTGGTAAAGGAATATTTTTGTGGTTAGTTTTCATTGAGTTAGTAGCCATAAAAAGCATTTTATTTTTGGTATGGTTGTTAGTTTCCAAATCTAATTATGAGGGAAATTGATTTTCTAGTGGTTGATTTGATGTAGGATGTGAAGGTAGGCAGAAGAGGAGCTAAAATTGCCGTCGTGTGTAAGGTGCCAGTAGGGGGTATCTACTTCTTGCTGGTTTGTAACAATGGGGGTGTTGTTGATAAAGGAAATACTATTTGATGGTAATGTAAATGAGAGGCTAGAGATATCCTAGCTTGAGTTGGATATGATGGAAGCTACAAGTATATTTAGTTCATGTTTAGGTATGGGGCCTTGGATAAGATGACGAAGTGATATATTATTAGCGATCCAGTAATCGTTCCAAAGACTTATATTTTTTTCGTTGGCCACATTCCAGCTTGTGCCTGAGTGGCAGTAGGTCTTAATCTTTGACATACTTTTCCATATGTACGAGACTCTTGAGTGTGGCTTAATTGAATATAAGAAGTTCTTAGCTTTATTATGTTGTGAGTCATATTTAGCTGCTAGTATGAGTTATTAGTGTGAGTGTAGCGCCAAAGGAGGCCTGTGAGTATGGATTTATTTTTAATGGTTAGTTTTTGGATCCTTAAACCTCCTTCTAACTTAGGAGATGTACATTTATCCCAATTGATTAGATGAATCATTCCTTTTTTGGTCAGTTGTGCCCTATAGAAAATTCCGTTGTAGGCGATCTATTTTTGCAATGATTTTGGGAGGTAGTAAGTTGATTTGCATTGCATGAATATGGATTGTATTTAGAACTGATTTAATGAGGGTAGTTCTTCCTGCTAAGGTGAGGAATTTTGCTATGCAACCAGAAAGTTTTGTGGTAATTTGGTCAATTATGTATTGGTAGTCTAAGGCTTTAGGTTGATTGGTAGTAACTGAAAATTCTAGGTATTTTTCAAAGTTGGTGGTAATGGGGATGTTTAGGGATGTGAAAATGGTTTGTCTAAATGTTGGATTGACATTATTAGAGAAAAATAATTTTGATTTGTGAAAGTTGATACATTGACCAGATTTTGCACTTAATTGGTTGAATATTTCTATTATGGTAGAAGTGTTAGAAGTAGTTGCTTGGGCTAATAATATAAGATCATATGCATACATAAAATGTGAGAGTGGATGTGCATTCCTGTGTAGTCGTATTAGGGTCCATGTACAAATGTATACATTATGTCCAATTATTCGGGATAAGGATTCCATGCATATTATGAATATGTAAGGTGACAAGGGATCACCTTGTCGTATACCTCTAGAAGGTTGAAAAAAAGGGGTTGGTGTGCCATTGATCAATATGGATATAGAGGAAGTTGTGACATAGGATATTATGAGATTGATTAGGGGTAAAGGAATTCTTAAGTGATGTAGAGAGAAACTAATGAAGACCATTATAAGCGGTCAAAGGCTTTCTCTAGATCAATTTTCAACATAATGTTGCCTATTTTGTTATGTTGATTTTGAAAAGAGTGGATGATTTCCTGGATAAGGATGGCATTGTCAGCTGCCCTACGACCTTTTAAAAAACTGCTTTGAGTTGGATTGATAAGTTTAGGGAGGAAAGGTCTGATTCTATTAACTATTATTTTTGTAATAATTTTATAAATTGTGTTGCAGAGGCCAATTGTCCTATATTGGGTGATAGATTTCGGGTAACTAGTTTTTGGTATCAAGATGATGTTAGTTTTGTTAATTTCTGGAAGGATAGAGGAGTTGTGGAAAGCATGTTGACAGGTGTGGATAACCTCTTGTCTGGTTTCCGACCAATATTTTAGAAGAAAGTGTGGTGTAATCCATCTGGGCCTGAGGCTTTTAGTAGCTTGAAGAAGTATACTGCCTTGGTGATTTCTATAATAGATAATGGACGATTGATTGTTTGTATGTCATCATCAGTGAGTAAATTAGAGAAGGTGGATACATATTCTTTTTGGCACTGAGTTAATTGAGTTGTAAATATTTTTTGTAATAATTCAGGATTGTATCATGTATGACATTGGTGTCATAGGTCCAATGTCCTATTGAATCATGTAAGCTTAGGATTCTATTACTTCTTCTTCTTATTATTGTAGAGAGGTGAAAGAAGGTCGTATTTGCGTCACCTTCATTTATCCATTGGACACATGATTTTAGTTTCCAAAATTCATCCTCACTCCTTAATAGGTTGTTGAATTCAGTGATTAGTTCATTTTCGAGGTTGTAATGAAAAGAATTTTTGTTGCGTGGGTCCATATGTTGTAACCCTTTTAGTCGAGCTATTAAAATCTTCTTCTTATAAAAACTATTCCCAAATGTGTGGATATTCCAATGGTCAGCTAGGTCAATGAAGTTTTTTAGCCCGGTAGAATAATCTTGTTCATCAAGCCAAGTGTGAGAAACAATATCTTGGAACTGAGGGTGTTGGAGCCATATTGTTTCAAATTTAAATTTTGACAAGGGTTTTGGGTAAGGTTTTGTTAAATTTAGTATTAGTGGAAAATGATCCGAGTGTGTGCGGGGTAAATGTTTAACAGTTGAGTCTTGAAATAATTCGAGCCATTTGTTATTGACATAGAATTTTCTAGTCTTTCCATTATAATTGAATTAGGGAGATTTTTATTGTGATTAAACTTAGGTTTGTTATTCCACGTGAATCTTTAGCCCGAAAAACTTAGGTCAATCATTTTTATGTTAATTAGGCATTTGTTGAAGGTTGAGGACCTTATAAAATTTATAGGGGCGCCACAAAATTTTTTCTTAGATGTAGAGATTTCATTAAAATCACCACATAATAGCCATGCACAAGAATGAGTATCATGCACAGATTGTAGATTGCTCCATAACAATTGACAATTTGCAAAACTATTACTAGCATAAATTAAAGATAAAAGCCAAGTAGGAGATTTGTTTACCTAGACTGATTCATGTATTTCCTGGCTGGTGACTGCTACTAGGTCGACAATCAATTCATGGGCTCGCCATAGTAGAACTATTCCCCCAAAATGACCTTGTGCTACTACTTGAATTAGATATGTGTAATTGAATTCTGCAAGGAGGTTTGAGTGGTCTTCCATTTTTGTTTCTGGGAGAAATAAGATAGATGGATTGTTCCATGATAGCAAAAAAAGCAAGTTCCGGAGGAATTCCTGATTATGAGCTCCCTGGCAATTCCAAAGCATAATTTTCATGAGACCTTCATGTCGTGGATTTCTCCCTTCCGGAGCTAGTGATAATTCCAATGCATTGACAGATGTGATGGGTTGTATAGTGCTGCAGGTAGTAAGTTGTCGTGCAAGGTTGGAATCATGAGTATCATATATCTCTCCTCCATAGGTTTTCAGGATATTTGGGGGGATGAAGATGGGATATTTTTTTCTATGTTTCCTGGAACGGAGATCGTCAGGAAGTCGTTCAGTAGCATTGACACCATAAGTGTCTCCATCAGGCCGTTGTCTTCTTCTGCATGTTGATGAATTTCTTGGAGTGGTGAAGGTGGTGGCGAGTTGGTATTCTGGATATTGATGCCATGTTGCTGAGTTGACCCTGTTAATGGAGGTTGTGGCCTCTCCAATGGATGTTGAGGAGTTAACCATGGCCTCAAGTTGTTTTGTGGGGGTATACTCTAGAGAAAAGGATGATGGATTGCTTGAGCTTGCCATTGTTGGTATTGCATGATGATTTGTTGCAACTGTAAGATTGTGATGTCTTGTTGATGAATTAAGTTCAAGATTTGACCTTGCTGTTGTCGCCCCCCCCTCTTCTCCCTCTCCTTTCGGATCGGTCAGGGTATTCGACATTATTGGGACAACTCGTTTCCTTTTGGGAAAGGGGTAAGGAATTGAAGAGTCGCCATTTAACGAATTAAGGTGCGTAAGGGAACCTACTAAGGGTCATTTACAAACACAGATATGATAACCAGAGAGAGGGTAAGGGCTTGAAATTACTTCAAGGGGAAGGTGTTAGGCACCCCTTGAAGTCCACAACTGTGGTTCCCGGCCAAACAAACTTTGTGAATTTTAAAACAGGTAGAACATAAGCAATAAAAGCACATAGGTAAACAAATAAAGGTTTTTGAGAAGATTCGCAGTCTAAGCACACATATGTGCTAAAGATAGGGGGTCCTAGGTTGTTTATCCTATAGGATCATATCCATGCAATTCCCAGTAATCAATCCTCAATGAGGGGCTACACGTTGCATTAGCGCACAGGTCATCATATCCATGTCTACCCTTTCCCACCCCTTAGTGGTTATTAAGCGAGTTTATTTAACAACCTTTATGTGTGCATTTACCCGTCCCTTCTTAATGGTCCTGGAGGAGATTAGGACCTCTACCTATAGGCAGTTCTAGACAGACCCCTAAGGTTTAAAAGGAGAAAATACTAGGCGACATATAAGAACAAATATGACTGTAGCAGATAAAGGCAGGAAAGAGCAATTAAGAGGCTCAGATTTACCTCCACAGATAATGCATGTAATCAGCACGACTCAAAACACAAANCTGCTCTAAGTGTTGCAAAGACACATGTGTTATTACCAGTTTTACTAACACATGATAATCATATGTGAGACTGTCTTATGTTCCTTTTTTCATGCATCAGTAGTTTAGCTAGGTGTGACTTAGTGAGATCCTAAAACAGAGTATCTAGTATGAACATTATAAGATGCAAAATGATTTATATGCAAAATTCCTAAAAACGCATGATTTCTAGATGCACAGAAAGTTACAACATGATTTTAGAATATGCAGTAGCAACAATTTTCATGTTAATGTTGTTATTTAGCCTAGAAGCAGGATTTCTAAGTGATGAAAATAATGTCAAATGAGATGCTGAAACAGTAAACCTAAGAACATGATATCTACTGCATGACATGCTTAGAATGTATTGGTCCTAAACATGGATTCTAATGCGCACATAGAAGTGTAAGCCTAAGGCATGGTTTTTACCCCATTGATATCGATAACAGACATGGCTACCCTCTCCTTTTCACTATCAATCCCCAATATTCATTTACAATAATTATTACAAACCAATGTGAATGAATTACATTAATAGATAAAGAAAAATAAGAAGTTACACTATAGGGAGCCTGAAAACAGGCCCTGATTCTAAGAACCTCAAATGCCCAAATGTTTCATAGCCTTTCTCATATCCGGGTGTGTCAGAGTTCCCTAAGGACCTCAAGGGATCCCGAGCAGTGCTCACACCCAGATTTCACAACCATAATTAAGTGCGGTGTGGAAGTGCCAGCCCCAGTGCATCAGAGTTCAGAGGGATCTCACAGGAATCTCAAGGCAGTCATACACTGGAAGGGCAGAACTTAAGGACCTAAGAGTAGAGTGAGAGTGCTTGACACAATTTTGAAAAGGTTTAACAGGAAAGCAGTATTTGAAAAGAGACCCAGTTGAAGTAGTTTTATAAAATAGGAGAATTGTTTAGTAAAACAACTTTTGAAAACAGTTGTGTAATTTAAACAAATAGTAGGTCAGTCAAACAAGTTCAACAATACTCAGAGAACAAGCCTTCACACAGGGATAACTGGGGATTGGGGACAAGTATAGCAGGTATGGTGAACACATAACAGATAGGGGTCCTTGGCAATTAGTGCAAATATTAAGACATAGATACATGAGTGCTAATTAAAACAAAGTCACAGAATCAGAAGTGCTCTAGGGGATTTATGGGGTTGGGAGATAGTATAGTATAGGATTTCATACTAAACATGATTGAGCATAGCATCAAGACAACTTAGGGTAACAAATCAATAAGTGCATACCAGAACTAGGCAACCAATATAAAAACATCAAAACAAAGTAGAGTTACATTGAGACAGATTGCAGGTTTATAAGAACATGCTAACCCTAAAGATGTAAGACATAACTATCATACTAGATGAAGCAATGGTTCAAGGAGGTCAATTACATGTTGAACAAAAAATATTAGGAACATGATAAACTGAAGCAGTAAAAGAAACATATTGGTTTTGGGACTTGAATTGAAAATCAGAACATACTAGTAAAGAGACAATAATCACAAAAGTGAAGGGACAGGAGAGCACAATAATTAGCCTTGGCTTGCAGCCAGCTAACTTAGAATAATAGTAAGTGACACAGAAAGAGAGCAGAAAGCTTTGAGTGTGAAAGATAGATTTTGAGCTAGTGTGTTCGTGTGTGTTGAGTGTATTTTATTCGAGTGAGTGTGTGTTTGTGTGTGTGTATATATATACATATATATTAGTTTGAAACTAGGTAGAATAAGGTAAGAATCACAATTAGGCAGTAAATTATGGAACTCAGAACTAATTAGAGTAAAATCAGTGCAAGTACTCCCTTGATTAAGGGAGTCAACTTCAAACGTTAAGAACATGTAACAAATAAGGAAAGAAATCAATGTGTAACTAGAGCATAACAAATAAGGAAACAATTCAAACAAAGCAAGTACATCAGGTAATTAGGACTAGGTAATAAGGTTCTAATTAAGGAAATATCATAAGAATCAATTAACAGTATAGTCAACCATAAAATAAGGCGAGAAAATAACTTAGAGGTCGGAATCAGTAAAAGATATCAGCACAGGAAATCAGTAAAAGGTGTTAATCACAGAAAATTAGGGATTCAAATAGGAACAATACTGATTAAGGGGAGAATTAACACAAAATTTCTATGAACAAACGGAATAAACACATAATAGGCAAGAAGAAGTAAAATCAGAAACATAGTAAAGTAAGAATCACATAGAATCAAGGATTCAACTAGAGAAGATAGAACTGAATAGAGGAATTAACAGAATAAACATAATATAAGCGGAAGAAGCAAGAATCATAAACCCTACTGAACATAATAGGGTAAAATCACAGAAACTCGGAGTGTTCATGAGAAACAAGCACACGAACACATTACCAAAGACGGACTCAGAATTATATCAAGTGTTAAAACTAAGGTTTTATGATAACAAGTTATGACTAAAAAGAATTTTTAACAAAAGGTTGTTTTAATCATTAAAGAACAACATTAAAAGACCAGAAATATATTTTGAAGAAAAGTTCCAGAAACCCTAATGGAAAAATAAAGTGACGCTTTGAGAAATCGAAAGATTTTTCATGAAACAAACGAAAATAGCTCAGAAAGACCCCAGATCTGTTATAGATCTAAGAGGTACAGTAGAAGAGGTTAGGATTTTCTAGAAAATAACCTAGAAAGAGAGAGACCGACTTAGAAACTCATAGGTTTAGCCGGAAAAAGGAAAGATCTTACTCGATCGAGCTATGGTGGCCTGAGAATGGTGAGCACAGGCCCAAGGGTGAGTGGAATGGCCACTGATCCCTTGAGGACCTCAAAGATAGCAGGAATCCCGGTACAAGAAAGCCATTAAGGCTAGAGGATGGTGGTAAGCCCCCATAGTCGACCGTATGAGAGCACCGACGAGGGGGAATTAGGGTTAGGGCAGAGAGCGTTTGAGAGAAGAAGAGAGGAGATGGAGGCGGAGTGTGAGAGGAGAAGTGAGATTATGAGGGTTTTGGGATGTGGGGTAGACTATTAGGTTAATTATGGAAAGAGGGGATCTGGTCCGTTGATCAACGGTCCCGATTAAACAAGACGTTGGGTCGGGGGATTAACAGATTTTGGCTTGGGGTAGTTGGGCTTGATTTAATCAGGTTTGGGCTGGTTTAATAGGGAGTGATTATCAATTTAGGCTAAAACTGAAATAGGCATGGGCTATTTGTTAAATACCCAGATAGTGTAATTAAAATAGTTTTATAAGGTAATTACTAATTATAAAAATGAATCATATACATGGAAATAAATTAAAAATGATTATTTTATATTTAAGAAATATAAGAGGATAATTTACGGTAAAAAAAGTATAAAATTACATGCTTAGGCTATAATTGCAAAGTTATTGCAATTATAGCCAAAAGATGCCAATTTGACTAATTATGAAATAATTTGATTTTATTAGGACCATAAACAATGAACTAAATCAAGAAATTCCTTTGAAATCATTTGTGATGCGATTTTGTAATTATTTATTTGAAATAAAATGCTAGATAAATTAGACAAAATATAGGAGAATTATGGAAAAATGCCAATCGTTGTTAATGCATGATTTTGCAGGTACATATGCAATTTTAAAAATACTTTGGGAAAAATTAGGTATAAACAAATGCCCCTCTTTACCCGAAAAGGATGAAAGAGTTGTCAGGTAAATATAGATGACCAATTTTGACCGAGTGAAACGGTTAGAGAGGTTTAGGCCGCGCTACGGCTTCTGAGCTGCCTACATATCTCTGGTTTTACAAGAATTAGGCCGTATGTAGTTCCGGATTCATCGGCGAAGAATACCGATGAAGTTATCACAAGAATGGACGCAACATCTAGGGGTGAGCGAATGAACGGCTTGTGGGATATCGGGTTTGATACGGTTGGGAGATTTGGAGCGGGATTGCTCCTGATGGGATTGCCGTTGCTTGCTGGGTTACCTACAAATAAAAGCAATACAAGCATATACTATGCATAAATTTAAACATGATGCAGGTTCCCGTTGGACTATGAAAGTTTTCTTTGGACGGTTAGGGATGATATCCTTAGACCATGATGTCCTGGGCCATGAATGGCTTGATGAGAGATTCGTAGGCCATGAAATGATGTTCTCGGGCCATGCAGATAGTGCCTCCGAACTATGATGCCATTGAATAATGATATGAAAATTGAGAGAGATCCTCAGGGCATGACATGGTGTCTTCCGGCTATGAGGATGATGCCGTTATACTATGACGCCTTTGGACAAGTTGGCGATATTTCAGCCCATGATATGAAATAATATAATGCTGACAAGATAGAGCTTAGTCTTGCGAATTGAAGGGCAGAGCTTAGACCGAAAGAGAAGTGAAGTAGATAATGCTTGAGAGACAACGCTTAGTCTCGGTGAAGAAGTAAATTAGAGGAGGTGCTTAGCCTCATGCAGATAAGAAGGCAGCGGTTAACCTTATGCAAAATGGAAGGCAAAGATTAGCCTTATTCAAGGGAAGGTAGGGGATTATCATTGTGCAAATGGAAGGAAAAAGATTAGCCTTATGCAAATGAAGACAGAGATTAGCCTTGTGCAAGATGGAGACAGAACTTAGTCTCATGCAAATGAAGGCAGAGCTTAGCCTTATGCAGACGGAAGACAGATGATTAGCCTTATGAAAATGGAGGTAGAGCTTAACCTCATGCAAAATGTGGGACAGAGCTTAGTCCCGTGCAAGATGAAGGCAGGGCTTGGGCCTATGCAAAGGAACAAATAGCGAATGCTAGTAGGATTTCTTAGCTGGTAATATGTTGTGGTATTGAGATTGTTTTGAAAACTATGACTAAGGAGCATGTTCGTTCTTTTGTGCTGATAGTAAACTTTGCATTTGCGACTGTGTTGAAGTTTGTGACTTCAAAACCTGTTTGTCTTTATTCCTACATCTAAAGAAAAATCGTGAGTTCTGTAGACGGGGAAGGTTGGTTCGTATCCCCGCTGACTTTTCTTGCTTCGTTCTGCTTGGTCTAATGATCCTGTTTATTTCATCGGGGTAACGTTTGCTAAATAGAGCTATATTTTGAAAACGTGCATGATTTTATAAAGACATAGTAAAAATATATTTTGAGAAATTTAGATGAACCGATGATCGTGACATGGTTCAAGACATTGCAACCACTCATGCTACGGAATTTTGAGGGTCCTCCTCAAAATTCTGCCCCAACTAGATGGTTGATGATTCTGACCGTTGTACATGCTGCGATCGACTAAACTTGCTTCGGAATTTTGAGGGTCCTTCACAAAATTCTGCCCCAGTTTCTAATTGCGGGGGGAAATGAAATTTTTATTAAATTATGACCGAACCCATAGGGCTGCCTACGTATCCCCTCTTAGACGGGAATCAGGTCAGGCGTAGTTCAATTTACATCATTGAAGAAAATCATAGAAAGTTACACATAATATCGTTTGACTGCATCTGAATTGATTGGATTTGACCAGAATTCACCGTCCATTTCTGCAAGCATGAGGGCTCCTACTGTTTGTGCTTTTATATCATCTTTCTCAATATCTTTTTGATGTTCTTGTTGGCGGCTTCCATAGCTCCGTTCATCTATGGTCTATAGGCTGTGGAATTCTTGTGCTTGATTTTGAAAGTCTCGCACATGAGTTTCATCAGATCATTGTTGAGATTGGAGCCGTTGTCGGTGATGATTGACTCTGGAACCCCGGACCGACAAATGATACGGTCGTGGACAATGTCTGCCACGACTTTCTTAGTCACTACTTTGTAGGATGCCCATTCGACCCATTTGGTGAAATAATCAATAGCTACTAAGATGAATCTGTGTCCATTTGAGGCGGTAGGCTCTATCGGTCCAATGACGTTCATTCCCCAAGCAGCGAACGACCAAGGCGAGCTTGTTGCATTGAGCTCGTTTGGGGGTACCTTTATCATATCTTCATGTACCTGACATCTGTAGCATTTCCTGGCATACTGGATGCATTCCGTTTCCATGGTCATCCAGAAGTAACCGACTCTGAGTATTTTCTTTGCCAAGACAAAACCATTCATATGTGGGCCGCAAGTCCCAACATGTATCTCTTCAAGTAGTCTGGAAGCTTCCTTTGTATAGACACATCTTAATAATCCCAAGTCGGGAGTTATCCTGTATAGGTTTCCTCCGTTGAGAAAGAAATTATTGGACAATCTCCGGAGCGTGCATTTCTGAGTGTGATTTGCAAGCTCTGGGTACTCTCCCTTTGACAAGTATTCCCTGATGTCGTGGAACCACGATCTTCTGTCTGCTTCTTCTTCAACATGGACACAATATGCCGGCTGATTATGGATCTTCACTGGAATAGGATCAATGAAGTTCTTATCTGGGTACTGTATCATGGATGATAGAGTGGCCAATGCATCGACAAACTCGTTCTGAATTCTGGGGACGTGCCAAAATTCTATCTTCGTGAACCTCTTTCTCAATTCCTGCACATGGTGCAGATACGACAGTATCTTGGAATTCTTGGTAGCCCATTCTCCTTGTACTTGGTGTATTAGCAGATCTGAGTCACCAATTACTAACAACTCCTGGATATTCAGGTCAATGGACATATTGAGCCTAAGATGCAGGCTTCATATTCTGCCATATTGTTGGTGTAGGGAAATCTGTGTTTGGCAGATACCGGGTAATGTTGACCTGTTTTCGATACCAGGATAGCTCCAATACCGAATCCCTTTAAATTGGCTCCTCCGTCGAAGAAGATTCTCCAACCGTCATAGGATTCTGCAATGTCTTCTCCTATGAATGATACTTCTTCATCGGGAAAATACGTTTTCAGGGGTTCGTATTCTCCTCCCACAGGATTCTCGGCAAGATGATCTGCCAATGCTTTCCCCTTGACCACTTTCTGAGTCACATAGACAATGTCGAACTCACTCAGCAGGATTTTCCATTTGGCCAGCTTGCCAGTGGGCATGGGCTTCTGAAAGATATACTTCAAGGGATCTATCCCTGATATGAGATATGTTGTGTAGGCACAGAAGTAATGCCTCAGCTTCTGGGCTACCCAGGTTAGAGCACAACAGGTACGTTCCAGTAGAGAATACCGTGCCTCATATGGAGGGAACTTCTTACTCAGGTAATAAATAGCATGTTCCTTTCTTCCTGTCTCGTCATGCTGCCCCAGAACGCAGCCGAAAGCTTCATCTAATACTGTAAGGTAGAGTAGAAAGGGTCTACCTGGCTCTGGCGGGACCAAAACTGGTGGCGTTAACAAGTACTCCTTGATTCTGTCGAAAGCTTTCTGACATTCATCGGTCCATTTGGTCACAACATATTTCTTTAGCATCTTGAATATTGGTTCACATATAACCGTGAACTGGGCTATGAATCGGCTGATGTAGTTAAGGCGTCCTAGGAAACTCATCACATCTTTCTTGTTCTTTGGCGGTGGTAACTCTTGGATGGCTTTGACCTTTGATGGGTCTAATTCTATCCCTCGGCGGCTGACGATGAACTCAAGCAATTTCCCAGCAGGAACCTCGAACGCACACTTCGCGGGGTTTAATTTCAAGTTGTACTTTCACAGCCTATCAAAGAACTTTCTCAAATCTGTTGTATGGTCGGTGGCTCTTTTGGACTTGATGATGATGTCATCCACATACACCTCGATTTCTTTGTGTATCATGTCATGGAAGATAGTGGTCATAACTCTCATATAGGTGGCCTCAACATTCTTTATGCCGAATGGCATCATCTTATAACAATAGACTCCCCACGACGTAATGAAAGCCGTTTTCTCAGCGTCTTCCTTGTCCATCCAAATCTGATGGTAACCATCAAAGCAATCCACGAACGACTGAAGCTCATGCTTGGCGCAATTGTCAATCAGGATGTGCATGTTCGGGAGAGGGAAATCATCCTTCGGACTGGCCCGGTTGAGATCCCGGTAATCGACACAAACCCTGACCTTTCCATCTTTCTTGGGCACTGGCACGATGTTGGCCAACCATGTCGGATATTCAACTACCCTGAGAACCTTGGCATTGATTTGGTTGGTAAGTTCCTCTTTGATTTTTAGACTCATATCAGGCTTGAACTTTCTGAGCTTTTGCTTTACCAGCGGGCACATTGGATTGGTCGGCAACTTATGAGCCACAATGGACGTACTTTGACCAGTCATGTCATCGTACGACCATGCAAATATGTCTTCATATTCTTTCAAGAATTGTGTGTATTCCACTTTCTCTGATGGCGATAAATGAATGCTGATGCGAGTTTCTTTGACAGTTTCTGAATCTCTAGGTTAATTATCTTGGTTTCATCTAGATTGGACTTAGGCTTGTTTTCAAAATCCTCAACTTCTCTGAGAATTTCATCGGGTATGACATCCTCTTCTTCTGAATCACTGTCCTTTTGTTGCGTTGTCTTATTTCATGTCTCAGTCATTGGTTCATCAAGACAGGAAATAGTGATGCTGTATAGATAAAATAATGAGAGAAACGATAATAATAAATACAGATTCGTTGAAATGTAAAAACGGGTTTTGAATGTTTTGGAACATTGGAGATTTTATTGGAAAATGCAAAAATGGAAAAGGCGAAAAGGAAATCATTAGAAAAAATAAAATAAACAATGCTTGTTCATCCTGGCTACCCTGGGACTCGTCGAGCCCTGGATATTGTGTGATATGATGATGATGCCAGAATGCACGAACCAACCTTTGGGGAGGGCAATAATCAAAAGAAAGAAACAAAAACAAAAATAAAAGGTAGCCAAGTCAGTGAGAATCATGAGAAAATATTGCAGTATTTAAACACATAGTGCAAGAATAAAATCGTGTCCTAACTTGGGAGCCTCGTTGTGCCCGAGGTAGGCCTAGAGACAAGTTGATTCGGATAACTTAGATGCCAAAATGCCTCATTTCATTAATGTAAAATAGACAAATCCAAAATGACACTAAAATAATAAGCAGGAAATAAAGTCACTAACGGCACTCGGCCTTATTACATTAATAAAAGCAATGAAAAGGAAACCTAGACTACTTGGTCCCAGAAGGACCTTCCCCCGGCTCGATCTTCTTGGCTCTGTCGATCGAATTCCCCAGGCCGTGCATGCCCAACGACAGGTTTGGTTGGATATCCAGTAAAGAGGGCAAGTTTCTGAGGACCCTCTTCACATGGTCTTTTTCACTTAGCGAAAGGTCTTCCCACCAATCCAGCAATAGTGGTGGTATTTTTTGGACCATGCCGAACCTGGGGATTTCGTGCCTCATTTTCTGCAACATAGATAAGGTTAGACCCTTACCCCTGCCAGACTTGACTATTTATACGCTTATGATTAGCATACAGACATTTAGTTCTCCAAATAAATGTACAAAGTGTGATTGCGTCCGTTGGGATTATGAAAATTTGTGTGGACTTTTGGATAAGGCTGTCCTAAAGGTTTATAGTGCGGACGAAACGTTAACCCGGCTAGGTTTGACCATGATGTATGTACAATATAACATAGTAAGGTTTCTATGGGGTTTTAGACTGGTACTCTCAAGCGGACAACTTGAGAGGGAAAGGTATGGAACCGTCGACTGCACCGCTGATCGACTAGTTTTACCGCAAATAAGCCTTTCCAAATTTAGGGGCGATATAAAATGGAAGAGCCCAACCACTCATCAAGCGTTGCTATAGGATTTGTATAGGCACGAGTGGAATATGATGTTGAGCATGATTATGCAACAATAAATGAGCAACAAAAGCATGTTCTTATGTATTTGCACGTTATGAAAGCGGTAAATACAACAGTTATGATTGAAAAGAAGTTACAAAGGAAAACAAAAAGAAACATGTCAGTTTTGATTTTAAAAAGAATAAATACTCGAAAGAGATAAACAATTAATTGCACATAAAGGGGGAAAGGGAAAGGTCGCAAGTATTAACAAAGTAAAGACAAGTTCACAAAGCAGTTTGAAATGGTAAAAGCCTAGATATATCCCTAACAGAGTCGCCATGCTGTCGCGCCCCTCTCTTCTCCCTCTCCTTTCAAATCGGTCAAGGTATTCGACATTATTGGGATAACTCGTTTCCTGTTGGGAAAGGGGTAAGGAATTGAAGAGTCGCCACCTAACGAATTAGGGTGCGTTAGGGCACCTACTAAGGGTCATTTACAAACACAGATTGGATAACCAGAGATAGGGTAAGGGCTTGAAATTACTTCAAGGGGAAGGTGTTAGTCACCCCTCGAAGTCCACAGTGGTTCCCGGCCAAACAAACTTTGTGAATTTTAAACAGGTAGCACATAAGCAATAAAAGCACATAGGTAAAAAAATAAAGGTTTTTGAGAAGATTCGCAGTCTAAGCACACATATGTGCTAAAGATAGGGGTTCCTAGGTTGTTTATCCTATAGGATCATATCCATGCAATGACCGATAATCACTCCTCAATGAGGGGCTACACGATGCATTAGCGCACATGTCATCATATCCATGTCTACCCTTTCCCACCCCTTAGTGGTTATTAAGCGAGTTTATTTAACGACCTCTATGCGTGCTGTTACCCATCCCTTCTTAATGGTCCCGGAGGAGATTAGGACCTCTACCTATAGGCAGTTCTAGACAGACCCCTAAGGTTTAAAAGGAGAAAATACTAGGAGACAGATAAGAACAAATAGGACTTTAGCTGATAAAGGCAGGAAAGAGCAATTAAGTGGCTCAGATTTACCTCCACAGATAATGCATGTAATCAGCATGACTCAAAACACAAACAAGGGAAGTATTATTAAACATGATCCTAAAACATGATGTCTAAGTGAATATCGAAACACAGAAAATATGCAGTTTCAATTTTATAAACCCAGAAGCAGGGGCCCTAATCAGTTTGCCTACTGATTTTAAGCCTGTTAACCATCAAGTAGTAAACACAAAAGCAACGATTTTCTAGTTTTATAAATGTTGGTTACCTAAGGCTTGCCTAGGAGTGGGGGGGGGGGATGCACAATAGTTACCAGAATTATTAAAATAGTATAGAAGTTGTTTTACCTAAAGCATGATGTTCTAAGTGTTGCAAAGACACAGGGGTTATTACCAGTTTTACTAACACATGATAATCATATGTGAGACTATCTTATGTTCCTTTTTTCATGCATAAGTAGTTTAGCTAGGTGTGACTTAGTGAGATCCTAAAACATGGTATCTAGTATGAACATTATAAGATGCAGAATGATTTATATGCAAAATTCCTAAAACAACATGATTTATAGATGCACAGAAAGTTACAGCATGATTTCAGAATATGCAGTAGCAACAATTTTCATGTTACTACTGTTATTTAACTTAGAAGTAGAATTTCTAAGTGATGAAAATAATGTCAGATGAGATGCTGAAACAGTATACCTAAGAACATGATATCTAATGCATAAAATGCTTAGAATGTATTGATCCTAAACATGGATTCTAATGCGCACATTGAATTGTAAGCCTAAGGCATGGTTTCTACCCCATTGATATCGACAACAGACATGGCTACCCTCCCCTTTTCACTATCAATCCCCAATATTCATTTACAACAATCATTACAAACCAATGTGAATTAATTACATAAATAGATAAAGAAAAATAAGAAGTTACACTATAGGGATCCTGAAAACAGGCCCAGATTCTCAGAACCTCAAACGCCCAAATATTTCATAGCCTTTCTCATATCCGGGGTGTGTCAGAGCTCCCTAAGGACCTCAAGGGATCCCGGGCAGTGCTCACATCCAGATTTCACAACCATGATTGAGTAAGTGCAGTGTGGAAGTGCCAACCCCAGTGCATCAGAGTTTAGAGGGATCTCACAGGAATCCCAAGGCAGTCATACACTGGAGGGGAAGAACTTAAGGACCTAAGAGTAGAGTGAGAGTGCTTGACACAATTTTGAAAAGGTTTAACAGGAAAGCAGTATTTGAAAAAGAGACCCAGTTGAAGTAGTTTTATAAAATAGGAGAATTGTTTAGTAAAACAACTTTTGAAAACAGTTGTGTAATTTAAACAAATAGTAGGTCAGTCAAACAAGTTCAACAATACTCAGAGAACAAGCCTTCACACAGGGATAACTGGGGATTGGGGACAAGTATAGCAGGTATGGTGAACACATAACAGACAGGGGTCCTTGGCAATTAGTGCAAATAGTAAGACATAGATTCAGGAGTGCTAATTAAAACAAAGTCACAGAATCAGAAGTGCTCTAGGGGATTCATGGGGTTGGGAGATAGTATAGTATAGGATTTCATACTAAACATGATTGAGCATAGAATCAAGACAACTTAGGGTAACAAATCAATAAATGCATACCAGAACTAGGCAACCAGTACACAAGCATCAAAACAGAGTAGAGTTACATTGAGACAGATTACAGGTTTATAAGAACATGCTAACCCTAAAGAGGTAAGACATAACTAGCATACTAGATTAAGCAATGATGCAAAGAGGTCAATTACATGTTGAACAACAAAACAATAGATAGAAACAAATTAGGAACATGATAAACTGAAGCAGTAAAAGAAACATATTGGTCTTGGGACTTGAATTAAAAATCAGAACATACTAGTAAAGAGACAATAACCACAAAAGTGAAGGGACAGGAGAGCATAATAGTTAGCCTTGGCTTGCCGCCGGCTAACTTAGAATAATAGTAAGTGACACAGAAAGAGAGTAGAAAGCTTTGAGTGTGAGAGATAGAGTTTGAACTAGTGCGTTCGTGTGTGTTGAGTGTATTCTCTTCGAGTGAGTGTGTGTATATATATAGTAGTTTGAAACTAGGTAAAATAAGGTAAGAATCATAATTAGGCAGTAAATTATGGAACTCAGAACCAATTAGAGTAAAATCAGTGCAAGTACTCCCTTGATTAAGGGAGTCAACTTCAAACGGTAAGAACATGTAACAAATAAGGAAAGAATTCAATGTGTAACTGGAGCATAACAGATAAGGAAACAATCCAAACAGTGCAAGTACAGAACAGGTAATTAGGACTAGGTACATAACGTTCTAGTTAAGGAAATATCATAAGAATCAATCAACAATATAGTCAACCATAAAATAAGGCAAGAAAATAACTTAGTGGCCGAAAATCAGTAAAAGATATCAGCACAGGAAATCAGTAAAAGGTGTTAATCACAGAAAATTAGGTATTGAAATAGGAAAAATACTGATTAAGGGAAGAATTAACACAAAATTTCTATGAACAAACGGAATAAACACATAATAGGCAAGAAGAAGTAAAATCAGAAAATAGTAAAAGTAAGAATCACATAGAATTAGGAATTCAACTAGAGAAGATAGAATTGATTAGAGGAATTAACAGAATAAACATAATATAAGCAGAAGAAGCAGGAATCAGAAAATAGCGACGCTTTGAGAAATCGAAAGGTTTTTCATTAAACAAACAAAAATAGCTCAGAAAGACCCCAGATCTGTTATAGATCTAAGAGGTACAGTAGAAGAGGTTAGGATTTTCTAGAAAATAACCCAGAAATAGAGAGACCGGCTTGGAAACCCATAGGTTTAGCTGGAAAAAGGAAAGATCTTACTCGATCGAGCCATGGTGGCCTGAGAATGGTGAGCACAGGCCCAGGGGAGAGTGGAATGGCCACTGGTCCCTTGAGGACCTCAAAGATAGCAGGAATCTCGGCACAGGAGAGCCATTAAGGATAGAGGATGGTGGTAAGCCCTAATAGTCGACGACATGAGAGCACCGACGAGGGGGAATTAGGGTTAGGGAAGAGAGTGTTTGAGAGAAGAAGAGAGGAGATGACGGCAGAGTGTGAGAGGAGAAATGAGAGAATGAGGGTTTCGGGGGGGGGGGGGAAGACTATTAGGTTAATTATGGAAAGGGGGGATCTGGTCTGTTGATCAAAAATTGATCAACGGTCCAGATTAAACAAGACGTTGGGTCGGGGGATTAACGAATTTGGGCTTGGGGTATTTGGGCTTGATTAATCAATTTAGGCTAAAATTAAATAGGCATGGGCTATTTGTTAAATACCCAGATAGTTTAATTAAAATAGTTTTATAAGGTAATTACTAATTATAAAAATGAATCATATGCATGGAAATAACTTAAAAATGATTATTTTATATTTAAGAATATAAGAGGCTAATTTTAGGTAAAAAATAGTATAAAATTACATGCTTAGGCTATTATTGCAAAGCTATTGCAATTATCGCCAAAAGATGCCAATTTGGCTAATTATGAAATAATTTGATCTTATTAGGACCATAAAAAATGAATTAAATCAAGAAATGCCTTTGAAATCATTTGTGATGCGATTTTGTAATTATTTATTGGAAATAAAATGCTAGATAAATTAGACAAAATATAGGAGAACTATGGAAAAACACCAATCGTTGTTAATGCATGATTTTGAAGGTACATATGCAATTTTAAAAATATTTTGAGAAAAATTGGGTATCAACAGTTGTGCTTGATTTGGGATTCCCTCTTGGAGTGAGAATGCCATTTCTTCGGATGTTTCTAATAGGAGTGAAGCATGATTTAGTAGTAGTTGGAGATCTATCTGAGGCATTTGATGCATGGGAGAGACTTGTTACATGGCTGGGTGGTGTGGTTGTAATACCATCCTGTTGTGTGCATGGGGGTGGTGATGTGGGATTGTCACGACCCATTTCCCGAGTCGTGATGGTGCCTGTCGTGGAACCAGGCAAGCCACCTATTTTATCTAACTAAATATAATTTCCAATAAAAATATCCTTCTTAACAAGTCTGTGGATAATAATAATAATAAATCAGAATTTGGAAACCAGTTTATGAAACTTAAAACCCAAATCCTACAAACCCCGGATCCAGTGTCACACAGTCATGAGCTGCTAATACTTAATACAATCAAAAAGAAATGACCAACATAGTCTGAAAATAAATACGACGGTAGAAAAGTAAGAGAAGACGAGATCACGGTCGCCAACTACTACCTTGTCAATTCTGATAAAAACTGCTGCTACTCACTGACAAGAGCTGAATCCTGATGTACCTGGATCTGCACACAAGGTGCAGGGAGTAACGTGAGTACACCAACTCAGTAGTAACGAAACCAAACTACGGGTTGAGAGGTAGTGACGGACTAAACCTCCGATAATTCGAAAACAGTATATAACTTGGACATGACAGTAATATATATCAGAAAATACACAAGATGCATCCGTTTGTGACTGTAGCCCTACATACTAGCATGAGGTCATATAGAATCAAGAATGATGAGCACTAAGTAATCCAACTCTCATAAGGTGGTCCACTCAGTACTAGAATACGGCCTTCCGGCCCAGGGAAAGTCAATCCCGGATATTACATAAACACAAGTGACATAGTCACCTAGTACTGAGGAAAAAGGCCGATCCAGCCCCCACGGAGAAGATCTATCTCCGCAACATAAGACCCACGGAGAAGATCCATCTCCGGAGCATAATACTCGGACAAGATCCATGTCCAAGGAAGATCCATCCCTCAATATCTGTGCGCTCACTGGGGGTGTAAAGATTCCGGAGTGGCTCCTTTCAGCCCAAGCGCTATATCAAGCCAACGAAGGCATGATTCCAAGGTCGCTGCGTTGTGCAGTCCGACCTCATAACTGTCTCAAAACCAGGCTCCAAGCCTCACTCAGTCAGCACCTTCCAGTCTCACTCACAATGCTCTAACATATGAAAATCGTCCCAAACCAATGATAATATAGAATAAACTAGCAGCTTACGAGGATGAGGCATGAAACATATACTATGACAGGACTGAGTACATGAAAACAATAATCATAAATAGAGACAACAATAATCGACCGTTCCGGTCTGAACATATCGGCGTGAAGCCTTAACAATTATACTTAACATGAATTCTATTGCGTTCAAGGCAAATGCCACCTTCACAGTACAAATATCAACCTGAAATAACTATTAGACAGTGCCATGGGGTGAGCCAGGCTACAAACATTCGGTGTACGCCCGCATGCCCGTCACTTGGCAAGTGCGTCACCTTAATTAACATCGAATATCAAATAGTTTGGGGTTTCGAACCCTCAGTTCCAAGTTTGGAAGTGTTACTTACCTCAAAACCGGCTAATACACTACTCCGCAGTGCCCTTTCCTCTAATTTCGGCCTCCGAGTGATCCAAATCTACCAACAATCAGATGTGTATCATTATAAAATGCTAAGGAACTAATCCCAATCGAAATGTATGAAAAATACTCACAAATCCGGAAATTGGTCAAACTCGACCCCCAATACCACGTCCCAAAACTCAAATTTTTTTATACAACACTGTTCTCCATTATCTCACGAGTCCGTACATATAAAGAACACTAAATTCGGAGTCCAAATGACCCCTCAAATCCCCATTTTAAAGACTCTTAACCCCAAGCCCTAATTACCCAAATTGCGCTGATTTTCTTAATTTTCCAACATAAATCTGACCTTTAATCACATATAAACGAGTTTAGAATCCAAAAACCTTACCTCAATGAAGGACTATCGAATTCCCTCTTCAAAACTTCCAAAAGCTTCAAACCCGGATGAAATATTAAAAAAGATGGCTAGAATTCGCGAAGGCACGCTTTTATACTTTTCTGTCCAGTAATTCCGCACCTGTGACCATTTACTCGCACCTGCGGAACCGCACTTGCGGATCCCAGGTGCGCACCTGCGAAAAACCCCAAGGACCTCAATCCCGCACCTGCGATCGACCTCCCGCACCTGCGGCCTCGCAGGTGCGGCAATTAACTCGCACCAGCGGAATCCTCTCACTCAGCGAAACTTCCGCACCTGCGGTGCCACGTCCGCGCCTGCGGAATTGCACCTGCGGCTCCCCATCCGCAGGTGCGAAAACACTAGCAACAAAAACATCAGCAGTGACAAAACCATTCCAAACTCCCCGTTAACAACCCGAAACCATCCCGAGCCACTCAGGACCCCAACCAAACATACCAACGCATCATATATGATCATTCAAACTTAGTCGAGCCTCCGAAACATCAAACACAACATAAAAACCCCAAAAACACATCGAATTCAAGCCTATGAACTTTGAATTTTCTAAATTCCACCAACGATGCCGAAACTATCAAAAACAACTTTGATTGACCTGAAATTTTGCAGACATATCCAAAATGACATTACAAACCTGTTCCAACTGTCAGAATTTCATCCCGACCCCGATAGCCTATTTTCCACTGCCACCCGGAAATCGCCAAAAACTAACTTTCGCCAATTCAAGCCTAATTCTACACCGGACATCACAAAAATATTCCGAACACACTCCTAATTGCCAAATAACCTAACGAAGCTATCCGAGACATAAAATCCACATTCCGAGGTCGTTTCCCAATAAGTCAACTCTCAATTGACTTTTCCTATTATAAGGCTATCCTTACAGACTAAGTTACTGAATTCTCATTTAACCATTCCGATTTCAAGCCTATCGAATCTAACACATCAATAATAGAATAACCAATTCATTACAAGTCAATGATATCGATCAAAATGCAAGTTCTACGTAACGACGGACTGGGTCGTTACATTCTCCCCCTCTTAAACAAACTTTCGTCCTTGAACGGGTCTAGAAACATACTTGGAGTCTCAAACAAGTGAGGATATCTGCTCCGCATCTCCCGCTCAGTCTCCCAAGTAGACTCCTCCACTGGCTGACCTCTCCACTACACCTTCACTGAAGCTATCTCTTTCGACCTCAACTTTCTGACCTCGCGAGCCAAAATAGCCACTGGCTCCACCTCATAAGACATATCATCCTCGAGCTGAANACTCTCCAACCTTCTGAAGCACCTCAAAAGGACCAATAAATCGCGGACTTATCTTTCCTCTCTTTCCGAACCTCATAACACCCTTCATGGGTGATACCTTCAGCAGTACCTTATCCCCTTCCATAAACGACACATCCCGAACCTTCCGGTCCGCATAACTCTTCTATCTAGATTGCGCCGTGGGAAGTCGCTCCTGAATCAACTTCACCTTCTCCAACGCATCCTGAATCAAATCTGTGCCCAATAACTTAGCCTCACCAGGCTCGAACCAACCAACCAGAGATCTACACCTCCTACCATATAAGGCCTCATACGGGGCCATCTGAATACTGGACTAGTAGCTGTTATTATATGCAAACTCCGCTAGTGGCAGGAACTGATCCCACGAACCACCAAAATCAATCATACAAGCCCGTAACATGTCCTTCAAAATCTGAATAGTCCTTTCCGACTGCCCATCGGTCTGAGGATGAAATGCAGTGCTCAACTCTACCTCAGTACCCATACCTCTCTGTACGGCCCTCCAAAATTGAGATGTGAACTGAGTACCTCTATCAGAAATAATAGAAACCAGAACTCTATGCAATCGGACAATCTCCTTAATGTAAATACCAGCTAACCGCTCTGAAGTATAAGAAGTGCTGACAGGAATGAAGTGCGGACTTGGTCAATCTATCTACAATGACCCAAATATCATCAAAACCCTTCGAAGTTCGTGGAAGCCCAACTACAAAGTCCATGGTAATCCGTTCCTACTTCCACTCGGGAATATCTAACCTCTGAAGCAATCCACCTGGTCTCTGGTGCTCATACTTGACCTGCTGGCAGTTGAGACACATGCTACATACTCAACAATATCTCTCTTCATCCGCCTCCACCAGTACTGCTCTCTCAGATCCTGGTACATCTTTGCGGCACCCGTGTGAATAGAATACCGAGAACTGTGAGCCTCTACTAATATCAACTCTCGAATACCATCCACATTGGGCACGCAAATACGGCCCTGCATCCTCATAACTTTGTCATCACCGATAGTCACATCCCGGGCATCACCCGACGAACTCTATCCTGAAGAACTAACAAGTGGCGGTCATAATACTGTCGTGCCTTAATCTGATCAAATAAAGAAGACCGGGAAGCCATGCTAGCTACTACTCGCGGAGGGTCTGACAAATCCAATCTCACCAACTGTCCCGCTAAAGCCTGAACATCAAGTGCTAATGGTCGCTCTGCTGCTAAAAGGTAAGCTAGGCTCCCCAAACTCTCAGCTCTGTGACTCAAGGCATCAGCCACTACATTGGCCTTCCCCCGGTGATACAAAATAGTTAAGTCATAGTCCTTAAGAAGCTCTAACCGTCTCCTCTGACGCAAATTCAAGTCCTTCTGCCTTAGCAGATACTGCAAGCTATGATGATCAGTAAAAATCTCACACTGTACCCCATACAAGTAATGCCGCCAAATCTTTAAGGCATGAACAATGACAGCTAACTCAAGATCGTGCACTGGATAATTCTTCTCGTGCACCTTCAACTGTCTGGACGCGTAGGCAATCACCCTACCGTCATGCATCAAAACCGCTCCTAATCCAACTCTAGAAGCATCACAATAGACTGTGTAAGAACCCGAACCCATAGGCAATACCAATAACGGAGCTGTTGTCAATGCTGACTTGAGCTTCTGAAAGCTCTCCTCTCACTCATCGGACCATCTGAATGGAGCACCCTTCTGGGTCAATTCGGTCAAAGGTGAAGCAGTAGAAGAAAATCCTTCCACAAAGCTACGGTAATAACCCGCCAAACCCAGGAAACTCCTTATCTCCGTAGCTGAGGATGGTCTGGGCCAACTCTGCACCGCCTCTATCTTCTTCGGATCCACCTAAATGCCCTCACTAGACACTACGTGACCCAAGAAAGCTACCGAACCAAGCCAAAACTCACATTTGGAGAACTTTGCATAAAGCTTCTCCTCCCTCAATCTCTGCAACACAACCCTCAAATGTTGAGCGTGCTCCTCCTGGCTACGAGAGTACACCAGGATGTCATCAATGAACACAATAACGAATGAATTAAGGTAAGGCTGAAACACGCTGTTCACCAAATGCATGAACGTGGCTGGGGCATTGGAAAGCCCAAAAGACATGACCAGAAACTCATAGTGGCCATATCTGGTCCTAAAAGCAGTCTTCAGAATATCAGAATCCCGAATCTTCAGCTGATGGTACCCATACCTCAAGTCGATCTTGGAGAACACCCTAGCTCCCTGAAGCTGATCAAACAAGTCATCAATACGGGGCAAAGGATACCGGTTCTTCACCGTAACCTTGTTCAACTGCCTATAGTCAATGCACATATGCATGGATCCATCCTTTTTCTTTATGACCAACACCGGTGCACCCCAAGGCGACACACTAGGCCGAATGAACCCCTTATCTAGGAGTTCCTGAAGTTGTTCCTTAAACTCTACTGGGGCCATGCGGTAAGAGGGAATAGAGATATGCTGGGTCTCTAGAAATAAGTCAATACCAAAATCAATGTCCCTGTCAGGTGGCATGCCTGGCAGGTCTGCTGGGAAAACGTCCGGGAACTCACGGACCACAGGAACAAAATCAATGGAAGGAGTCTCACTACCAACATCCCTCACAAAGGCCAAATAAGACTCACACCCCTTCCCAATCATATGCTGAGCCTTCAGAAAGGAAATCACTCTGCTAGGAACGTACTCCACCGAACCTCTCCACTCAATTCTCAGCAATCCGGGCATCACTAAGGTCACGGTCTTGGCGTGACACTCGAGAACCGCATGGCATGGAGATAGACAATCCATGCCTAAAATTACATCGAAGTCAACCATGCTAAGCAATAATAGATCTTCCCGGGTCTCCCGACCCCAAATAGATATAATACAAGACCGGTACACCCGGTCTACCACAACAGTATCCCCCACCGGAGTCGACACATGAACAACTAAAAACAAAGACTCGCGGAGCATATCCAAGAAATGTGCAAAGTATGAAGAAACATATGAATATGTAGAACCAGGATCAAATAATACTGCAGCATCTTGGTGACAGACTGAGATAATACTTGTAATTACTGCATCTGAAGCTATGGCATCTGGTCTGCTCGGAAGTGCATAGAAACGGGCTTGCCCTCCACTTGACCGACCTCCCCCTCTAGAACGGCCCCTGACTGACTGACCTCCACCTTTGGCTACCTGAGCGGGTGGTGCAGAAACCGGTGCTGAAGCTGGAGGCTGGTTCCTGTGCCGAAATGAACTACCAAAAAGGCGGGGACAATACCTCTTGATGTGACCCGGATCTCCACACTCGAAACAACCCTTCCCAGCAATTGACGATGGGGACTGAAGGGAACCCCTGGAACCAGAGTAACTGCTAGAAGAGCCATGTGCTGAGGAACCCTACTGATGGTGGCCGGGATGAGCGCTGGGCTGGAAGTGCACTAAATGAGGAACGATCCGGATGAGAGCTACGGGGACCGTGTCCTGATGAAGAACCACGGTAAGCTGGACGAGCTTGCGGAGGAGGACTGAATGGTCTGCCTCTGCTGTGCTGAGACTGACCTCCTGAGTGATCACCACTATAACTACCTGGACCTCTAGGCCTTTTGGCCTCTCTCTCAACACGCTCTTGGCGGCGCATTGACTCAATCTCCCTGTTTATGTCAACTACCTCCCCAAAAGAAGCACCAGATACCCTCTCCCCGGTCAGAAAAATCCGTAGCTGATAAGCGAGACCATCAACAAATCTCTGAATCCTCTCTCTATCTGTGGGAACTAGCGAGATGACATGACGGGCTAACTTAGAGAACCTTATCTCATACTCCGTCACGGTCATGTCTCCCTGACGTAACTGCTCGAACTCTCCATGCAGCTCCTCTCTGCGAGACTGTGGTATATACTTCTCCAGAAAAAGAATGGAGAACTGGTGCCATGTAAGGGGTGATGCATCAGCGGGTCTACGCCTCTCATAGGCCTCCCACCAAGCAAGTGCAGCTCCTAAAAACTGGAATGTAGTGAATGGAACCCCGCTGGCCTCTAATATCCCTACAGTACGTAGATCCTCTGACACTTGTCCAAGAAGGCCTGGGCATCCTCGCCTTTTGTACCACTAAAAGTCAGAGGCTGGAGTCTGCTGAACCTCTCCAACCTATGATGTTCATCATCAGCTAAAGTTGGGACCACATAATCCTGTACCAGAGCAATCTGTTGTACTGGGGCTACCCCAGGTGTCTGAAGTCCCTGGGTGACCTGCTTAGGTGTCCGGGCAGCTGGAGTCTGGATGCCTCCCCCGGCCTGAGAAGTAGTAGTAGTAGTGGACATAGCGACGACCTGTGCCAAGCTGGTGCACACCGTCAAAATCTGGGCTAGGGTCTCTTGAAGACCCGGAATCACAATGGGCACTGCTGGTGCCTGGTGCTGCCCCGACTGTTGTGCGGGCTGCACCCCTCCCTCTGCCACGGCCTCGACCACAGCCTCGACCTCGGGCTGGTCCTGCTGGTGTTTGGTCACCAATATCGGTAGCACGAGTCCTCACCATCTGTGAGAGAATGAAAACAACAGAAGTTTAGTTTCAGAGTTCAACTGAGTCGCACGCCAGAATTCAAGGATGTCGGACTTTCCTAAGGGTTCTGTAGCCTCTCGAAGATAAGTACAGACGTCTCCGTACCGATCCGCAAGACTCTATTAAACCTGCTCATGACTGGTGACACCTATTAAACCTAGGGCTCTGATACCAACTTGTCACGACCCATTTCAGGAGTCATGATGGCGCCTGTCGTGGAACCAGGCAAGCCACCCATTTTATCTAACTAAATACAATTTCCAATAAAAATATCCTTCTTAACAAGTCTGTGGATAAAAATAATAATAAATCAAAATTTGGAAACAAGTTTATGAAATTTAAAACCCAAATCCGATAAACCTCGGATACAGTGTCACACAGTCATAAGCTGCTAATACTTAATACAACCAAAAAGAAATGACCAACAATCAGATGTACATCATTATAATATGCTAAGGAACTAATCCCAATCAAAATTTATAAAAAATACTCAAAAATCCCGAAATTGGTCAAACCCGACCCCCGGGCCCACGTCCCGAAACTCAGAAATTTTTATACAAAATTGTTCTCCATCATCTCATGAGTCCGTACATATAAAGAACACTAAACTCGGAGTCCAAATGACCCCTCAAATCCCCATTTTAAAGACTCTTAATCCCAGGCTCTAATTACCCAAATTGCACTGATTTTTCCCTAATTTTCCACCATCCAACCTTTAATCACATATAAACGAGTTTAGAATCCAAAAACCTTACCTCAATAAAGAACTATCGAATCCCCTCTTCAAAACCCTTCGATAAGCTTCAAACCCGGATGAAATAATAAAAATGATGGCTAGAATTCGCGAAGGCACGCTTTTATACTTTTTTGTCCAGTAATTCCGCACCTGCAACCATTTACTCGCACCTGCGGATCCCAGGTGTGCACCTGCGGAAAACCCCAAGGACCTCAAATCCCGCACCTGCGATCGACCTCCCGCACCTGCGGAATCCTCTCACTCAGCCAAACATCCCCACCTGCGGTGCCACGTCCGCTCGTGCGGAACCGCACTTGCGGCTCCCCATCCGCAGGTGCGAAAACACCAGCAACAGAAACATCAGCAGTGACAAAAGCATTCCTAACTCCCCGTTAACAACCCGAAACCATCCCGAGCCCCTCGGGACCCCAACCAAACATACCAACGCATCATATATGATCATCCAAACTTAATCGAACCTTCGAAACATCAAACACAACATCAAAACCCCAAAAACACATCGAATTCAAGCCTATGAACTTTGAATTTTCTAAATTCCACCAACGATGCCGAAACTACCCACAACAATTCCGATTGACCTGACGTTTTGTGGACATATCCACGATGACATTACGAACCTGTTCCAACTTTCAGAATTCCATCTCGACCCCGATAGCCTATTTTCCACTGCCACCGGAAATCGCCAAAAACTAACTTTCGCCAATTCAAGAAGAATTCTACACCGGACATGACAAAAATATTCTGAACACACTCCTAAGTCCCAAATAACCTAACGAAGCTATCCGAGCCATAAAATCCACATTCTGAGGTCCTTTCCCAGTAAGTCAACTCTCAGTTGACTTTTCCCATTATAAGGCTATCTTTACAGACAAAGTTACTGAATTCTCATTTAACCATTTCTATTTCAAGCCTATCAACTTTAACACATCAATGATAGAATAACCAATCCATTACAAGTCAATGGCATCAATAAAAATGCAAGTTCTACGTAACGACGGACATGGTCGTTACAAGATAATTATGTGTGGGGTGGAAGGCGGTGATGGTGGTTGATATGGACGTTGTTGATGAAGAGTCTATGCCTGTGATGGTGGGGGTTCCTGTAGTTTTGAGGATGAAACATTGTTGATGTTAATGGAAGGTTTAGTAGGTTGAAGTGTTACTGGTAAGGTTGTAGCGAAAGAAGGGTTATTTGAAGAGATTTGGGGTGAAAGAGGAAGTTTCATCAGTGTTTGGTTGGTGCAGTAAGCTATTGCCATTAGTTATGGGGAATTGGTTATCCTTTGACACTGATATGGCATGTTGAGGTGGAGGTGCAATATTTTTGCAGCTAGTATCTAATAAGCACTCATTTTGGATTGCTGTTGATGATGAAGGGTAGTGTATAGGGGAGTGTTGATATATGGAGTAAGGGGTCACTGATTTAAGAGTTGTGGGAGGGTTTTGGTTTGTTTGGATTGTTGGTATTGTGGGTAGAGGGGTTTTGTCATTTACTAGGGTGTTTTCTTGTGTATTATTAGTAGTAGGGGAATCATATGTGGTAATGTTATGATGGTTGGGTAGCTTAGGTGGTTTCTTGTTGGTATTTTAATTTGTAGGTAGCTGTTTAGACAAGGCTTTCCTAGTTAGGGGGTGTAGGGGGGTGATCTATTATGTTGTAGATTTTTGCCTAGGTCTACAGTGGGCGTGGGTGTTGGTATTTGGAAAGGTGATGATGGTGGTGTGAAGTGGGTTGGGGTAGGGTTAATTGAGTGGGTTGTAGGTGGTATATGGTTTGCGTGTATGATTTTTGGCATCATGGGGTGAGTCCGGTGTAGGGTTTTGTTTTGGAAATATGAATTGGTTGTGGAGTGGAATATTATTGGTTGGATTTGTGAATTGTGGGGGCCCGGTGGGATATTGGATTTCGGGGGAGTGGTATTGGGAAATTGAGGGTGGTTTTGATTTTTAGGGGTGGTTTGAGGGGAATTTTCTGTTTTATTTTTTATAAATTTCTGCTTTTTGGATAGGAGACAGTTTTCTATTGGCTGTGTTGGTCTTCATCACAAGATGATGTGGGAGGGGTGTCCTGTGGTTGATTCGAAGTAGAAGGAGTTGAAAGTTTGGACAATAGCGGAGATTATGTGCTAAGAATCCACATTTTCTGCACATGAGTAATGAGTCTTCATAAAAACATTGATGAGTATGTGTGGCAAGGAGGATTTCTGAGGGTAGGATTTTTCCTAATGGAGCTAGAATACAAAGCCTAGCATATCGACCTCTGGATATGTGGACTGTGCATGTGTCAATTTTTATGAGTGTGCAAATGAATTCCGCAAATTTTTGAAGGATTAGTATATCATAGTACTCAGTAGGTAATTTTTGTAGTCAAATCCACACGGTGGTGTAATTTGTGTGGTTTAGAGCTGGGTTGAATTTTTGTTCCAATTGCCGGATAGTGAGGTATTGGGATCCTATGAACCAAGATCCATTTTGAAGTATTATATTAAAATTTTCAATGTGTTGGAATTTGATGAGATAATAGTCATATCCTAAATCGATTAGTTGGAGAGTTTCATTTAGTTTCCAAAGAGAGATCAATTTATTTTTGAGGTTTGTGTATGGTATTTTTTTCCCTCGAAGTTTGATGATTATGGCTTGGTGCCAAGGACGATAGAGTCTAAGTTTATCATTTGAGGGGATAGGTATAAAAAAAGGGTGTTGGGATGGATTACTATTTTCATTATCTAATGCTATTTTTTTTTCCAGAAAATCAGACTTAAGGTTGGGGTTGATTGGGGGAGAAGAAGGTGGTGATAGGGTGTCTCGATAGCTTACCTTGCCAGTGGGGTTATTGCATGGCTGTTCAGTACTTTCCATAGATTTTCCTATAGCTGCCCCAGGCTTTTCAATGTTGCGTTTAAGTTGATCAACTTCTAATTTTTTCTATTTAATAGAAGATTAAGGAAGGGTAAAATTGTAATAAATCTCTATTAATACTATAACTTTTAAATCTCAAACCTCTTTTTAATGACTGATAATACGCTAAATTCACGTAGTTTAGTGTATATTTGTACTCCAACTTAATGATGCTTCGCTGTCTTAGGAGTGTGAAATGATGTTAAAATGGCTCTAATTGTTGATTTTATGTTTCACAGGAGGTAAATGCGCTTATGCGGACCTAGAATGGTGTTTGGAGCCAAATTGAAGGAGAAAGACCCTTGGAGTATTTAACGTGTGAAAAGAAGGAAGAAAAATTGCTGGGACAGATTATAAGTCCACTAGCACGGTCGTAGCGCGCCCATTAGCGCGACCGCACCAGTCCAGCGATTCCAGGCAGAATGTTTATCCATTAGCGCGATGACTAGCGCGAGCACGCTAGTCCTGGCAAACACGTTATTTTTCAGGGGTAAACTTTGAAGCTCGAGAAAATTCCACTTAACCTATGTAAGGTTAAACTCGCCCAAAAGATAGAATTAATCAGGTTTAGAGTCTTGTTCAAGAAAAGCAAAGGCAAGGAGGGCAATTGGGCATCAAGTCTCATCTCTCTTCCTTGTATTTTTGTCATTGTTGATGAATTATTCTGTTGTTATTTTCAGTACAATTATGAGTAGCTAATCTATTTAGTCTAAGGTTTTGGTGGAACCCGTTGAGGATGAACATCTTGTTATATTAATATAGTTTGCTTGGTTTCAATCTCTATTTGTTCAACTAAGTTCTTATTGTAGTTGATTGAAGGGCCTTTAATTAGATGTGCCTATTTAGTATGTATCTACTTGGGAGAGAGTGAATATTTAGGTAGTTGTTGAACAACACCACTCCCAAAGTATACGAGGGATCCATAACCGAGGGTTTAAAGGTTGGACTAGGGATAACGATACGTTGGTGCAATCTAAAGTGAGCTGTAATAAAAGCAAGCTAGTGTAGCTCGGGAGAGTGCGTCTAGTAAATTATCGTAACTACTCGGGAGAGATTTACGATACCAAGAGTGCTCATGATTGATAGAGATAATTAGGCCAAACAATAGGAAATATACAAGATGGGATTTAATCAGCGGGGGAAACCATAACCTTAGATCTTTCTCGCATTAGCTTACAACTCAGTATTAGTTATCTTTTAGTCTACTTAATTTCATTCAGTTTTATTTAGTAAAAAGACCAACAAAGTGTTATTATTAATCTTTGGGAAGTTGATTACAAAGAATTGAGTGAGTCTAATAACTATAATTGATAGGTTAATTCCCTGTGGGATTCGATTCTGGGCGAAATACTCAAATTATATTTGCAACGTCCGCTTAGTATTTTTATAAGACCTAGTTGAGCGTGATCAAATTTTGGCGCCGTTGCCAGGAAATTAACGGTGTTATCAATTACAGTTTGAAGAAATACAAAATTCTACAGTATAGGCAATTTTCTTCGATTTTCATCTATACATTGAAATTTTAACGTCTGCTAACTTGGTTGTACATGTGCATGCCTAGAAACACATTGAGAACTGGTGAAGTATTTGAAGCCTTATCAGACCCCGAGAAAGGTTTCAAGGCCTTGAACCGGGCCAACCGGAAAAGCAAACAACAACCATCAATTGAACAACTTGAACTTGACATAGAAAATCTAAAAACCAGGAACAACAATGGGGACGACGCGGTAGACCCAGTTGCGCAAATAGTGGCACCTCTTGTGCCAGAGGCTCCTTTATATGACTGGGCACAACCCACGTCGGAGAATTTGGCCACTGCGATAGTAGTCCCTCAGATACATGCCGAGTCCTTTCATATTATAAATAATATGCTGCACTTGCTGTAGAATAAGGGATTATTTTCGGGGTCATACATTGAGGATCCCCAACAGCATTTGAAGAATTTCCTGTCGCTTTGCAAAACTCAGAGGCAGCCAAACGTCACTCAGGAAGCAATAAAACTATTTTTGTTTCTATTCTCGGTGACAGGAGAAGCCCAGACTTAGCTAAACTCGCTCCCTATTAATTCCATTACCACATGGGAGGAGTTAGTTAAGCAGTTCGTGAACAAATTCCATCCACCCAACAAGACATCTCAACAAATTCATGAAATCTTGAGCTTCAGACAGAAGCCAACTGAAACCTTGCAGGAAACATTGGAACGATTTAAAGGAATGTTGGTTATCTGTCCACACCATGGTATTCCAGAGAAGATGTTGGGGCAGCGTTTCTATATGGGTCTGGCGGATACTGTAAAGGCAAATGTAGATGCTTCAGCTGGTGGAGCATTCTTGAGCAAAACATGGAGAGAAAGCCAGAGCCTGCTTGATAAAATGGCGCAGAATTCGGGGTGAACAACCAGGAATGCACCCATTACTCCGGTAGTTCACTCAGTGCCCTTCGATTCATCCAACAATCCTGCTGAGAATGGCCACCTTGATAACACAGATGAGCATACTAACCAAAAAGGTGGAGGAGTCAGAGCAAAAATAGTAGGTACATATTGTGGATACAACCAATGGGGGCTTATGCACATCTTGCATTAGTCAGCCACTTGGTAATCAATGGAATGCTGAATGTGATCAACATCACTACCCTAAAAATATGAACTATGTGTAGAATTATGGAAGTTAGCGACAGGATGGACAAAATTGGGGCCAACAAAATCAACCATACAGGCCAGTTCAGCAGCAACACAACAGTGGAAACATGGGAGCCATGCGACCTCAGGGTAATGTGGCGCCTTACCAAAGGCCACAGGGGTACAATAATCAGAATCAGAATCAGAATCAGCAACAGGCTTATCACCCCCTCAGCAACAACACAGTGGTAGACAGGAAGATGGGTTTTCCAGAATTGAAGCAATGATGTAACAGGTTATTGGGTCAACTGCAAAAATAAGCGAGTGAGTAGATGCACATGAGTCAGCTATTAAAAACATTGAAGTGCAAATGGGTCAGATCTCGATGTCTTTGAATAATCGCCCTCAGGGGACATTGCCTGCAGACACTCGGGTAAATCCTAAGGATCATGGTCCTAAGCAGCTAATGGCAGTGAGTCTACGCAATGGCAGAGACTTAGACTTGGAGCAGGATAGAGCTCAAGAAAGAGGACAGGCTGAGGCAGTGGTACCGGTGCTTATTGAAATTTATGAGTCAACTAAACTGACTTAGACGACAGTGCAGCCTGCACAAGGAGAACCCATCACACAACTCGAGGCTAAGAAAGAAGTTGAGCCAGCCCAAGAACCGGTAATTGAGGTGGTGGATGACAAAGAAAAATCCCAACGCACTGGGAAGAAGAGACCTCCAGCACCATTCCCACAGAGGCTGGCTAAGTATCAGAAGGATGAGCAGTATAAAAAGTTCTTGGACATGTTGAAACAAATACAGGTAAACATTCCTTTGATTGATGCTCTGAACGAGATGCCTGGGAATGCCAAAATGATGAAGGACTTAATGTCCCAAAAATTTGACTTCCAAGACTTGGCCACAGTGACGCTTACTCAGACTTGTAGTGCTGTTATGACCCGACCAATTGCGGAAAAGCTGTATGATCCAGGGAGTTTCACCATTCCCTGCACCATTGGAAATTTTGCCTTTGCAAAGGCACTTTGTAATTTAGGGGTGCAAAGGAACTTTGTGATTAGGGGCCAACATTAATCTTATGCCCCTGGACATCTACAAGAGGTTGGGGATTGGTAGAGCCAGACCAACCTCTATGTTGTTGCAGCTGGCAGACAGGACGGTAAAAACACCGTCAGGCATTCTGGATGACGTATTGGTGAAGGTAGGGAAGTTTCTGTTCCCTGTGGATTTTGTGATACTGGACTGCAGAGTGGATGAAGAGATTCCCATAATTTTGGGAAGGCCATTCTTGGCCACTAGGCGAGCCCTCATTGTTTGTGAAACTCGGGAGCTCAAGATGAGATTGAACAACGAGTAAATCACATTCAACGTGCATAAATCCATGAGGCGACCAAATGAGTTTGCCAATTCTTCTCTTATTGATGCTGTGGATGTGATAGTGTAGGAAGATGATGAGTCCTTAACTATTGATGACCCCCTTGCTGCATGTTTGATGAATTTGGGTGAGGTAAATGGGGAAGAATTGGCAGAATGGGTGTTAGCGCTTGATGGAAAAGGTTTTTGGCCGAGGGCACTCGAGTTTGAGCCCTTACACTTAGAAAAGAGAGAGACTCCGCCAGCCAAGCCATCTGTTGAAGAGCCACCCAAGCTGGAGTTGAAGCCACTGCCAATCCATCTCAGGAATGTGTTTCTTGGACCTAATTCTACTTTACCTGTTATTATCTCATCCGGTTTGCTAGATGTGCAGGCAAAGCAGTTATTACAGATACTCATAGAGTGTAAGACTGCCATTGGTTAGACCATGGCAGATATAAATGGGATCATCCCGATATACTGTATGCACAAAATTCTGATGGAAGAGGGATACAAACCTTCCAGGGAACACTACAGGTGGCTGCACCCAAACATGAAGGAAGTGGTGAAGAAGGAAATAATAAAGTGGTTAGATACAGGAATCATTTTCCCCATCTCTGACAGCAACTGGGTTAGCCCAGTACAATGTGTTCCTAAAAAGGGTGGAATGATAGTTGTAAAAAATGACAACAATGAGCTGATATCCACAAGGACCGTCACTGGCTGGAGAATTTGCATGGACTACAGAAAGTTAAATCTTGCCACCCGTTAAGATCACTTCCCACTTCCCTTCATTGATGAAATGCTCGACAGACTGGCAGAGAGGTCTTACTTTTGTTTTCTGGACGGGTACTCGGGATACAACTAAATTTTCATTGCCCCGGAAGACAGAGAGAAGACCTCATTCACTTGTCCCTACGGGATCTTTGCATTCAGAAGGATGCCCTTTGGCTTATGAAATGCACCCGCCACATTTCAAAGGTGCATGATGGCCATATTCACTGACATGGTCGAGGATATCATGGAGGTATTCATGGATGATTTCTCAGTGGTGGGAAATTCATTCAATGAGTTCCTAGAGAATCTGACCCGAGTGCTGAAGCAATGTATTGAGACAAACCTTATGCTTAATTGGGAGAAATACCATTTCATGGTACAAGAGGGGATAGTCTTGGGGCACTTGGTGTCGAGCAAAGGAATTGAGGTGGATCGTGCCAAAGTATATGTGATTGCAAAGCTTCCACCTCCCACATCGGTTAAAGCGATAAGGATATTCCTTGGGCATGCCGGGTTCTACCGGCGATTCATCAGAGACTTTTCCAAAATAGCCAACCCCCTATGTAAGTTGCTCGAAAAAGATAACCATTTTGTGTTTTCTAATGATTGCAGGGTGGCTTTTGAGGATTTGAAAAAGAGGCTAGTCACAGCCCCGATCATTGTTGCTCCCAAATGGGAGCAACCATTCGAGCTCATGTATGATGCTAGTGACTACGCAGTGGGAGCGGTGTTAGCATAGCAAAAGGAAAGATAATTCACCCGAGCTACTACGCGAGTAGGACATTGAGTGGAGCTCAACTGAACTACACGGTGACCGAAAAAGAGATGCTGGCAGTAGTGTTCGCCTTTGACAAGTTCAGATCATATGTGATCGGCTCGAAAGTGATTGTTTACACTGATCATGCTGCTCTCAGGTATTTGATTGGGAAGAAAGAATCCAAGTCGTGCCTAATTCGTTGGGTGCTGCTACTGCAAGAATTCGTTGTCGCGACTTGAAGGTGCTGAAAATGCAGTGGAAGCAGAGGATATTCTGGAAACCTTTCCAGATGAGCATCTACTCACCACAAGCATGGAGGAGGTGCCATGGTATGCAGACATTGCAAATTACCTGGCACGTGGTATTGATCCCTATGAACTCTCATCTATCCAAAAGAAATTTTTTTATCGTGATTGCCGCAATTATTACTGGGATCAACCTCACCTGTTTAGAATTTGTATTGACAATATGATCCGGAGGTGCGTCCCCGAGATAGAACAATTTTCTGTTTTGCAGGCGTGTCACACATCAACATATGGAGGGCATTTTGGAGGAGTTCGAACAACAACCAAAGTTCTAGAGGCCAGATTCTACTGGCCAACTGTCTTCAAAATGCCCACCAATGGGTGAAGGGCTGCGATGAGTGTCAACGGACGGGGAACTTATCCCCTCGCCACGAGATGCCCATGAACCCGATCCAAGAGGTCGAAGTGTTTGATGTATGGGGGATTGACTTTATGGGTCCCTTCGTTAGCTCTTACAACAATAAGTACATACTTGTTGCTGTAGACTATGTCCAAATGGGTGGAAGCTGCAGCACTCCCCACCAATGACGCAAGGGTGGTAGTGAGATTCTTGAAGAAAAACATATTCACCCGTTTTGGGATTCCAAGGGCCATCATCAGTGACGGAGGCACTCACTTCTGCAACCGTGCCTTTGAAAAGTTGTTAGCTAAGTACGATGTGTGCCACAAGGTGGCAACCCCTTATCACCCTCAGACGAGTGGGCAGGTTGAGGTTACAAATCGAGAAATCAAGAGTGTGCTGACTAAAACGGTGAACGCCACAAGAACTGATTAGGAGAAGAAGCTTGATGTCGCACTATGGGCATACAGAACTGCATTCAAAATGCCAATTGGTATGTCTCCATACAAGTTGGTGTTTGGAAAGTCCTGTCACCTGCCACTAGAATTGGAACATCGAGCGTGGTGGGCACTAAAATAGTTAAACATGGATCTTGATGCTACGGGCACAAGTTGAGTCACTGAACTGCATGAGTTGGATGAATTCAGATATTTTTCCTTTGAAAGCACGAGGCTGTATAAAGAGAGAATGAAGAGGTTACACGATAAGAACATTGTGGATCAAAACTTTGAACCCGGAGAAATGGTTCTGCTCTATAACTCCAGATTGAGAATTTTTCCGGGTAAACTCAAGTCCCGATAGTCTGGACCATTTCGTGTGGTTGAAGTGTTTCCCTCAGGTGCTGTAGAGATTGCTTCTGAAAAAGGTGCCCACACCTTCAGAGTTAATGAGCAGAGATTGAAACCGTATGTGGGGATGGACGAGAACAAGGAAGTGTCTGTGGTGCTTCTTGATGAACCTCTGAGGTCGAGCGAGTCGTAAATGCGCTCATTCTGTGTCGTTCCGCCATGTTATATCAGGCGCTTCATGTGAGGCAACCCATTGACTTGTTGTAATTGTCATGCCATGATATTAACTAAGGCGCTGGTTGGGAGGCAACCCAATGTGTAGTGTTTATAGAGTAGGTGATGAATAGTTGAATTGTTGTAAGTACTAACATATGCAGGTGTGCGCGGGCGAAGGGCGGACTAGAGATAGCCCAAGGAAAAAGTCAGAAAAATGAAATGTGGTGAGGCATGGACTAGCGCGACCGCGCTACTGAGCGTGCTAGTGGTCGCGCTAATGGCCTTTTGTTCTGCCTCAAGTTCTCGCCACTAGTACAGTCGCGCTATTGAGAGCGCTAGTGGCCGCGCTAATGGACTTTTTTTGCCTCAAGTTCTTGCCACTAGCGCGGTCGCGCTACTGAGCGCGCTAGTGGCCGCGCTAATGGACTTTTGTTCTGCCTCGTTTAACTGCCACTAGCGCGGTCGCACTATGAGCGTGCTAGTGACCGTGCTAGTCTCGCCGCGACCAGGTAAGTTTTTTTTAAGTTTTTTTTTTTTTTTTTTTTTTTTTTTTTTTTTTACCCAAAACATAACCCAAACTCCCCACTCCCCCTCCCCCTCCCCCTACCCCACTCCCCTAAAACTCTTCTTCTTCTCAAACTCTTCTTCTTCCTTATCCTAAACAAAGAAAAAAAAGAAAAGGAACCCTGCTCTCCTCTCAAGCTCAAGCACTCATACACACCAACAACCAGCCCTCCCCTACACTTCTCACTCCTTCACACCACAAGTATATGTCTTATTCTCTAGTTTTTTTTTCTCTTTTTCGTTTTTAATTTGGCAGTTTTTCTTTTCTTTCCTTTGTTAAAAGTTGTAGATTTTTCTTCTTATTTAGTCGAAATACTTGGTACTGTATGATTCGTACTGGTAGGTGATGGTATTTGGGGGTGTGGTATGTCCTGATTTAATTGGGGTGATGTTTGGGAAATTATGGGGGAAGTTGGGGCTTTAGCTTGTTAAATGGGGGCTCAAGTGAATAATGCCCACCATGTGTTTGTGTAAATGCCTCAATGAAGGAAAGTTATTGTGACCAATTGTAAGGTGAAGTCCGAGTAACCACATTGGGACACCTCGTTGGTGCTGAAATCATGATGTGTTTTCTTTTTTTTTTTGTAGGTACAATGGCTCCCCGAAAGCGTCAAGCCACCGGCTCCTCCTCAGGCATACAAGAAGGTTCTTCCTCGGGAAGGCCACGAAAGTCCGTTGACACTCGGCCCTTGAACAAAAATAAATTTTTATCCACTAAGGCTCAGGATAGGTTTGCGACAAAGGAATCAAATGCAGCCATACCTGAACGTGGCATAGACATTGACTCACTCCGGCGTTACTGCCAAAGAATGTATATTGATGACGCTAATGCCATGATAGTGAGGGAGTTTTATGTGAACTGACCGGAACATAACAATCATGTGGTCACAGTGAGGAAGAAGCAGGTAAACGCCTTTGTGGAGGCCATTCGGATGTTTTACCGGTTGCCAGGCCCCGTGGATATGTAGGAGGACAGCTATGAGGCATATGGCTGGCATTATACTCAATGGGAAATATTCCTCCCAACCACTTGTGTCCCGAACGCCGATATAAAGTGGTACAAGTACGGGTAGAAGTTTCACTCTTCAGCCCTCACCTTTGAGGCTAAATGTTGGCTCTACCTGATTGACAACCGCCTACTCCCATCCTATAACACCTCGGAGGTGAACATTCTTTGCGGGTGTTTGATCTGGTGCTTCATGACGGGCTGCAAATTTGACGTGGCCAGGCTTATGCATGAGGAGATAATTGTCCGCTGTAAGGTTCAGAGGTATGATTTTTTCTTCCCATCTATGGTCACCAGATTGTGCCTTGCATCTGGAGTTCCAGGAAACTTGGCGGTGGATAGAAGAGTGCCAACGGCCTACGCCTTCAGAGCTGATAGGGTCACTATTGGAAAGGAAGCAGTGGCCGTTGATGATGATGATGAGGAGACTGAGTCGGATGAGGAAACTGAGGAGGAAGTGCAACAAAATGTGGAGGAGGAGCAAGAACATATGGAGGAAGAGCCGCCCACTCAGGCACATGTTTCTGATGTGGAGGGCCCATCTAGGGCCCGTCGAAGTTATAGGCTAGACCACCTGGAGCAGGACATGGTGGAACTGTGCACTTCGGTCATAGACCTGGGTGCGAGAGTTGATGCTGTAGCTATCCAACAGAAGAAATCTGAAAAGAAAATCATGGGCTGGCTCATAGCCCTGAATCGCGCTTGCCATCTGGACCAGGGACAGTCTCTGACCAGGACTGAGCTTTCAGGGAAGTTTCCTTACCTCTCTGTTTATTTTGATTACCATGGGGACATTTCCTCATATTAAGTGTGGGGTGGGGGAATGATTCCCTTGTACATGTATATATGTAGATAAAAAATGGGTAGTTGTTTTCTTTATTTTTCTTATAAGTTAGCATAATTGTTAGTTGTTTTCATTATTTTCTTTTGAGTTGTTTTTGCTTCTGTGTTTGTGATTGTAAATAGTAGTGTAATTAATTAAGTCATCTTGGCCCGACGACGGATCCCTTTCAACGGGGTTCTTGAGGATCTAAGTCGACCACATAAAAAAACCAGAAAATAGAGTGGACTCTTCCTGATGACGGACTTCTTAGGCAGTTTTCTTGACGGAAGCTAGTCCAAATAAAACACTAAAAAGATTTTTTATTTTCTTTTTAGTAGTGTAGCAACTCCCCCTTGGTTTTTCTTTTGACCGCGGTTCTTTTCCAAGGATTTAGCTTGAACCGGGTATAATTAGTTTTTTTATTATTTTTAGTTGTTAGGTGTTTTGGGCAAGGAGCTGAAATAAGAGAAGTATCCCTTAGCGTTGTTAGAGCCGAACACAAAAGACCCTAGAGTGTGACCCTTAGGATCATTTGTTGACTCTTGTGTAATGCCATAAATTTGTATGTTGTAACTGACTTGAATGCTCGACGAGAGTGTCTTGATAAGCTAATATGGAGTGAGTCATGGGCCATACGTGTGTGAGGTGTCGCATTGTATTCTATGTTCACATTCGATGCCTAGAACTTGCCATGTGTGTTTACAAAGAGAAATAGTAGTTCGTTTAGTCTTAGAAGTGATATATGCATTTCTTTGTTAAGCCAGACATAAAAGTGTATCCACCTGATTGTAATTTACCATAGTTAACTCCTTTGAGCTTTTAAGCCTGTTTCTTTGGGAACCACAGTACAAACCTTACCCAATTGTTTGAATGGCCTGTCTGTTTGAACCCTGTACCTCCCATGAGCACTTGAATTGTTAGAGATTATGTAAAAGTCAAAGTGTGGGGTGGTGGTTTGGTTTTTGAGTGAAATCACAGAAATAGAAGGAAAGGTGCAAAGTGTGAAGAAAAATGAAAGAATGAGCGCCACTTAAAAACAAAAGAGAGAGAAAGGAAAATGAATATATGCAGTCCTTAATAAGTGGTGATTCTCTAAAATTGCAGCTAAGAGAGTTTGGGGTAAATATAAAGAGAAGTGTGGTGGAAATTCTGGCCGGGCATAAGAATGGTCTGAAGGCTAAAGTAATTGTATTAAAAGTGCTTAGGGAGGTTAGTCACTATATCTAAATATATCCTACCCGTCCCTTAGCCTACATTAAAACCAAATGAAGACCTAATTGATCTTAGACTGAATGGGCTCGATTAGTAGAGTATTACACTACGGGAAAGCCTATGGTGTATCTTTGTGGCATATGAATGTTCTTTCCTAGAGTGAGTGAATTCTATCTATTTGAGTTCCTACATGTTCTTAATTTTATTCTTATTGAACTACTCTCGTTTGTGTGATGTGAGGGCACTTGATTCATGACGGAAAGGTAAGTCTTGACCTCTGTGTAGAGTACTTTGAGAAAGTAGGAATATTGCATGGCATGTGAGAGTCGACCCTTGAGGCATGGATGTTACATTGCTAGGTATAACTGCAATATGTTCGTGGTGCGACACATTAGGGAAATGATTGATGAAAGGACCTTTGTAGAGTATAGTGGATTGCTCGAGGACTAGCAATGATTTAAGTGTGGGGTGTTGATAATAGGATAAATTCACGTAGTTTAGTGTATATTTGTACTCCAACTTAATGATGCTTCACTGTCTTACGAGTGTGAAATGATGTTAAAATGGCTCTAATTATTGATTTTATGTTTCGCAGGAGCTAAATGCGCTCATGAGGACCTAGGATGGTGTTTGGAGCCAAATTGAAGGAGAAAGGCCCTTGGAGTATTTAACGTGTGAAAAGAAGGAAGAAACATTGCTGGGACAGATTATAAGCGCGCTAGTCCAGCGATCCCAGGCAGAATGTTTAGCCATTAGCGCACCCAGAAGTGCGATGACTAGAACGGGCGCGCTAGTCCAGACGAACACGTTATTTTTCAGGGGTAAACTTGGAAGCTCGGGACAATTCCACTTAACCTATATAAGGTTCAACTCGCCCAAAAGATAGAATTAATCAGGTTTAGAGTCTTGTTCAAGAAAAGCTAAGGCATGAGGCAAGGAGGGCAATTGGGCATCAAATCTCATCTCTCTTCCTTGTATTTTTGTCATTGTTGATGAATTCGTCTGTTGTTATTTTCAGTACAATTATGAGTAGCTAATCTATTTAGTTTAAGGTTTTGGTGGAATCCGTTGAGGATGAACATCTTGTTATATTAATATAGTTTGCTTGGTTTCAATCTCTATTTGTTCAACTAAGTTCTTATTGTAGTTGATTGAAGGGCCCTCAATTAGCTGTGCCTATTTAGTATGTATCTGCTCGGGAGAGAGTGCATATTTAGGTAGTTGTTGAACAACACCAATCCCAAAGTATAGGAGGGATCCATAACCGAGAGTTTAAAGGTTGGATTAGGGATAACGATACCTTGGGTGCAATCTAAAGTGAGCTGTAATAAAACCAAGCTAGTGTAGCTCGGGAGAGTGCGTCTAGTAAATTATCGTAATTACTCGGGAGAGATTTACGGTAGCAAGAGTGCTCATGATTGATAGAGATAATTAGGCCAAACAATAGGAAATATACAAGATGAGATTTTATCAGCGGGGGAAACCATAACCTTAGATCCTTCTCGCATTTGTTTACAACTCAGTATTAGTTATCTTTTAGTCTACTTAATTTTATTTAGTAAAAATACCAACAAAGTGTTATTCTTAATCTTTGGGAAGTTGATTACGAAGAATCGAGTGAGTCTAATAACTATAATTGATAGGTTAATTCTCTGTAGGATTCGACTATGGGTGAAATACTCAGATTATATTTGCAACGCCCGCTTAATCTTTTTATAAGACATAGTTGAGCGTGATCAATGACAAGGGTAAAGTTGGAAAAAGTGTTCAATCTGTTGATTTGCTAAAATGGGACATGTAAAAAGGAAAATTTTAAAATACTCAACAAGTAAAAAGAAATAAAGAGAGTAACAAATATAATGAGACGGGCAGGGATATGGATGCTATATGTAGCGTGCAAGTGTAGAGAATTGGCACTTAATTAGCTAGCAGGTGAAAATCATGAGACATCACTTTTAAAAAATGCTTTGATGATTCTTTCCATCTAACTAAATGGGTGTGAATAGTTATCTAGTACTTATGCTAGCGAGAAAAGCAAGTATATATCTGATAGCTAGAATATTTGAGGTATGCGTTAATTAGCCTAACACCACTGTTATCGAAATAAAATAATGAACTTTATAATTATGTAATTGAACCTTTGGGGAATATTTTCAGTTGTCATTACATAGGTTTTAGGCTTTTACTTTGCAGACATTAATTTGATTGTATTATAAATTAGATTATGACCGAAAACGAACTATTGTACCATTTTCCCTCCCATATATGAGCACTTTGATGGCAACCTCAAGAATCTTTGTACCACAGATTAATTGATCTTAATGATTTGTTAGGTTGTTTATTTCTATTATACTTGATCTTAATGATTTGTATATAAACAGATTAATTGATACTTAGCAAGGAATGTCTTGGTTCTATGCATGTATGAATTAATGAAGCTTTCATTTTTTGGGGGACCTCAGATTTGGAGTTCTATAAGTGGAACATCAGCTTAATGCAAGGACCACTATATCCAGATAGCATAAGCTCAGCATACACAACAATATAATCAAATATTGCCAAGAATATTATGGAAGAAAACACCCAAATTCATAACTGATGTGACTGGTATAATCATCCAATTGTGCAGCTATAATTATCAAAAATATCCTTCCATGCAGCTGTGTACCTAGTTAATTATGTTAAATAATTATCGCACACCCCAAATTATAACAAGCATATATATTGTTTCACACATTAATTTCTTGGACAATGCCATGTTGTCTAAAAGTCCTTGTACTATGTGAAATTGTACTCTATCTCATATAACGCTTTATTTTTCCCACTTTTCTTAACGTGGGATCTGCCTAAGGTGTTATACGTGTTCATTTTTCTAAAACTTGCTAGCTTATACGCATGTCTGTCTTTCTTTATTAACATTGCAGTTATCAGCACACCTTCCATCATGAGCGAGTTACGTGAAGTTTGGGAGAACAAAATTCTGGCAAGGATAAGTATCAATTGTTACACGCCGCATGAAGCAATATTATTTTTCATGTGAGCACAAGTTCATAAATTTGTCTCTAATATTATATACCATGCTTTCTCTAGCATGCTGCTCGGTCGAAAAATAGTAATACTGTTTACCTAGTATTACTGTATTAATCCTTAGTCTATTTTGGGCCTCTTTTTTTTCCCCAGAATACTATGGTCTAAAAGAGCTTCAGAGAAGAATTAACCCGAATAATCGTCCATCCAACCAATTAAACTAAAAATAGTCAGTGAAGGTATAATATATGCATAATATATGTATTATATGTGTATAACCAATGTATTATATATGTATATGACTAAAAAAATAAACAATGAATATGACCGGCTATTTGTGTAAAGATTCCACAGCTTTCCTAGCTAATGGCCCAATATTCCTGTTACTTTAAATAATTTAAAACCAGAAAAAGGACTAGTATCTGCAAGTGAAGTTAGTTTTGAGCCCAAAGGACCCAGTAAGATCATCCACTAATCTCCTTACCATATCCCTGGGACAAGTATTAACTGAAAGTAATTTATTCATATTTGCAGTTTTTGAAAGGAAGTACTGTGTTAAGAGAAGATAATTCAATTGGACCTAGTACCAATATTTTGGTTTTGGAACGAAAAAAATCACCAAATGAAAAACTCCTCTCGATTGCGCAGGCAAAAAACAAGGATAGAATTCTTTTAAAAAATGTTCAACTGAAACTTAGAGATGTTTCTGGTGTAAGACTTTGCATCATTATTCCTTTTGGGAATAATGATAACTGGCTAAATTCACGTAGTTTAGTGAATATTTGTACTTCAACTTAATAATGCCTTACTGTCTTAGAAATGTGAAATGATGTTAAAATGACTCTAATTGTTGATTTTATGTTTCGCAGGAGCAAAATGCGCTTATGAGGATCTAAGATGGTGTTTGGAGCCAAATTGAAGGATAAAGGCCCATTGGAATATTTAACGTGTGAAAAAAAGGAAGAAAATTGCTGGGACAGATTACAAGTTCACTAGCGCGGTCTTAGCGCGCTCATTAGCGCGACCGCGCTAGTCCAGCGATTCCCAGGCAAAAGGTTTAGCCATTAGCGCGCCCAGTATCGCGATGACTAGCGCGGGCGCGCTAGTCCAGTCGAACACATTATTTTTCAGGGGTAAACTTGGAAGCTTGGGACAATTCCACTTAACCTATATAAGGTTCAACTCGCCCAAAAGAGAGGATAATCAGATTTAGAGTCTTGTTCAAGAAAAGCAAATGCAAGAGGCAAGGAGGGTAATTGGGCATCAATTCGCATTTCTCTTCCTTGTATTTTTGTCATTGTTGATGAATTCTTCTGTTGTTATTTTTAGTACAATTATGAGTAGCTAATCTATTTAGTCGAAGGTTTTGGTGGAACCCGTTGAGGATGAACATCTTGTTATATTAATATAGTTTGCTTGGTTTCAATCTCTATTTGTTCAACTAAGTTCTTATTGTAGTTGATTGAAGGGCCCTCAATTAGCTGTACCTATTTAGTATGTATCTGCTCGGGAGAGAGTGCATATTTAGGTAGTTGTTGAACAACACCACCCCCAAAGTATAGGAGGGATGCATAACCGATGGTTTAAAGGTTGGATTAGGGATAACGATACCTTGGGTGCAATCTATAGTGAGCTATAATAAAAGCAAGCTAGCGTAGCTCGGGAGAGTGCGCCTAGTAAATTTTCGTAATTACTCGGGAGAGATTTACGGTAGCAAAAGTGCTCATGATTGATAGATATAATTAGGACAAACAATAGAAAATATACAAGATGAGATTTCATCAGCGGGGGAAACCATAACCTTAGCTCTTTCTCGCATTTGTTTGCAACTCAGTATTAGTTATCTTTTAGTCTACTGAATTTCATTCAGTTTTAGTTAGTTAAAATACCAACAAATTGTTATTCTTAACCTTTAGGAAGTTGATTACGACGAATCGAGTGAGTCTAACAATTATAATTGTTAAGTTAATTCCCTGTGGGATTCGACTCTGGGTAAAATACTCAGATTATATTTGCAACGCCCGCTTAGTCTTTTTATAAGACCTAGTTGAGCGTGATCAAATTTTGGCGCCGATGCCGGGGAATTAATGGTGTTATCAATTAGAGTTGGAAGAAATACAAAAAAATTCTTAAGTGTAGTCAATTTTCTTCACTTTCAATCTATACATTGGAATTTTAACGTTTGCTAACTTGGTTGTACAGGTGCATCCCTAGAAACTCATAGAGAACTGGTGAAGTATTTGAAGCCTTATCAAACCCCGAGAAAGTTTTCAAAGCCTTGAACCGGGCCAACCGTAAAAGCAAACAACAACCATTAATTGAACAACTTGAACCCGACATGGAAGATCTAAACAACAGGAACAACAATGGGGATGACGTGGTAGACCCAGTTGTGCAGATAGTGGTACCTCTTGTGCCAGAGGCTCCTTTATATGACTGGGCACAACCACGGCGGAGAATTTGGCCATTGTGATAGTAGTCCCTCAGATACAGGCCGAGTCCTTTAAGATTATAAATAATATGCTGCACTTTCTGCAGAACAAAGGACTATTTTCGGGGTCATACATTGAGGATTCCCAACAACATTTGAAGAATTTCCTATCGATTTGCAAAACTCAGAGGCAGCCAAATGTCACTCAGGAAGAAATAAAACTGTTGTTGTTTCCATTCTCAGTGACAGGAGCAGCCCAGACTTGGCTAAACTCGCTCCCCATTAATTCCATTACCATATGGGAGGATCTAGTTAAGCAGTTCGTGAACAAATTCCATGCACCCAACAATACAGCTCAACAAATTGATGAAATCTTGAGCTTCAGATAAAAGCCAACTGAAACATTGCAGGAAACATGGGAACGATTTAAAGGAATGTTGGTTATATGTCCGCACCATGGTATTCCAGAGCAAATGTTGGGGCAGCGTTTCTATATGGGTCTGGCGGATACTGTAAAGGCAAATGTAGATGCTTCAGCTGGTGGAGCATTCTTGAGAAAAACATGGAGAGAAAGCCAGAGCTTGCTTGATAAAATGGCGCAGAATTCGGGGTGGACAACCAGGAATGCACCCATTACTCCGGTAGTTCACTCAGTGCCCTTCGATCCATCCAACAATCTTGCTGAGAATATGGCCACCTTGATAACACAGATGAGCATACTAACCAAAAAGGTGGATGAGTCAGGGCAAAAGCAGCATGTACATATTGTGGATACAACCAATGGGGGCTTATGCACATCTTGCATTAGTCAGCCACTTGGTAATCAGTGGAATACTGATTGTGATCAACATCACTACCTTGAAAATATGAATTATGTGTCAAATTATGGGGGTCAGCGACAGGGTGGACAGAATTGGGGCCAACAAAATCAACCATACAGGCCAGTTCAGTAGTCGCACAATAGTGGAAACATGGGAGCCATGCGACCTCAGGGTAATGTGGCACCTTACCAAAGGCCACAGGGGTACAATAATCAGAATCAACAACATGCTTATCACCCCTCTTAGCAACAACATGGTGGTAGACAGGAAGATGAGTTTTCAGACTTGAAGCAATGATGCAACATGTTATTGGGTCAACTGCAAAAATAAGCGAGAGAGTAGATGCACATGAGTAAGCTATTAAAAACATTGAAGTGAAAATGGGCCAGATCTCGATGTCTTTGAATAATTATCCTCAAGGGACATTGCCTACAGACACTTAGGTAAATCCTAAGGATCATGGTCCTAAGCTAGGGGTGTCTAACGGGCTAAGCGGGCCTGGGCCAAACGGGCTATGCGGGCCTGGGTTATGCGGGCCCGGGCTAAACGGGCCCGGGCCAAACGGGCCATA